>CAMXCT020001269.1:0-80000 GCA_947184155.2 Cladocopium goreaui | reverse complement strand
ATGTCGCTGTCACATTTCTGCGGTGTTCCGCTGGACAAAGCAAAATAGCGGTGGTGAAATTGCTCGAATGCATGTAATGCTAAAAAATGACAAAAAGTTAGCATTGACTTCATCCAAAACAACAACAAAAGTAGTCAACAAATACCATAAAACACCCAAAAATAAATGACATTTTTACTTCAAATTAACAGAGGAGCTAACTTTTTCTAACTTTTAAGTTAACTTTTTGGTATTCCCGAGAGCGTCTGAGCGCAGGGTTTTCCAATAGTGGGGGTCTGTATCTCACCTTCTCATCTTCACACCTTCTCATCTTCACATCTACTCATCTTCACATCTGCTCATCTTCACATCTTCTCTCACATCTGCTCATCTTCACATCTGCTCATCTTCACATCTTCTCTCACATCTGCTCATCTTCACATCTGCTCATCTTCATATCTTCTCTCACATCTTCTCTCACATCTTCTCTCATCTGCTCATCTTTCTTCATATCTTCTCTCACATCTTCTCTCACATCTTCTCTCATCTGCTCATCTTTCTTCATATCTTCTCTCACATCTTCTCTCACATTTTCTCTAACATCTTCTCTCACATCTGCTCATCTTCACATCTTCTCTCACATCTGCTCATCTTCACATCTGCTCATCTTCACATCTGCTCATCTTCACATCTTCTCTCACATCTGCTCATCTTCACATCTGCTCATCTTCACATCTGCTCATCTTCACACCTTCTCTCACATCTTCTCACCTTCACATCTTCTCTCCTTTCTCTCTCCTTTTTCTCTCTCTCGCCTTCTTTTTATCTTTCTCTCTTGAGGCCGAGGGTGGTGCCGGCGGCGAGTCACGAAACGTCAACCATTTCGCACGAAATGAAGGTCGATCGGCAAAAACTGAGGAAAAATTGCGATTTGACTTGTCCTGGAGCAACCCTTTCGCACGAAATGAGGGTCGATCGGCAAAAACTGAGGTAAAATTGCGATTTGACTTGCCCCGGAGCAACCCTTTCGCACGAAATGAGGGTCGATCGGCAAAAACTGAGATAAAATTGCGATTTGACTTGTCCGGAGCAACCCTTTCGCACGAAATGAGGGTCGATCGGCAAAAACTGAGGTAAAATTGCGATTTTACCTGTGCCGGAGCAACCCTTTCGCACGAAATGAGGGTCGATCGGCAAAAACTGAGGAAAAATTGCGATTTTACCTGTGCCGGAGCAACCCTTTCGCACGAAATGAGGGTCGATCGGCAAAAACTGAGGTAAAATTGCGATTTTTCGTGTGCCGGAGCAACCCTTTCGCACGAAGTGAGGGTCGATCGGCATGTCAGGAACTGAGGTAAAATTGCGATTTTTCGTGTGCCGGAGCAACCCTTTCGCACGAAATGAGGGTCGATCGGCAAAAACTGAGGTAAAATTGCGATTTTACTTGTGCCGGACTTGTCTGTGTGTAAAAGCGCCTGTGTGTAAAAAGCGTCTGTGTGTAAAAGCGTCTGTGTGTAAAAGCGTCTGTGTGTAAAAGCGTCTGTGTGTAAAAGTGTCTGTGTGTAAAAGCGTCTGTGTGTAAAAGCTTCTGTGTGTAAAAGCCCCTGTGTGTAGAAAGCGTCTGTGTGTAAAAGCGTCTGTGTGTAAAAGCGTCTGTGTGTAAAAGCGTCTGTGTGTAAAAGCTTCTGTGTGTAAAAGCGTCTCTGTGTGTAAAAGTCTGTGTGTAAAAGCGTCTGTGTGTAAAAGCGTCTGTGTGTCAAAGCGTCTGTGTGTAAAAGCGTCTGTGTGTAAAAGTGTTTGTGTAAAAGTGTTTGTGTAAAGGTGTTTGTGTGTAAAAGCCTCTGTGTGTAAATGTGTTTGTGTGTCAAAGTGTCTGTGTGTAAAAGCGTCTGTGTGTAAAAGTGTTTGTGTGTAAAAGTGTTTGTGTAAAAGTGTTTGTGTGTAAAAGCGTCTGTGTGTAAAAGCTTCTGTGTGTAAAAGCGTCTGTGTGTGTGTGTAAAAGTCTCTGTGTGTAAAAGCGTCTGTGTGTAAAAGCGTCTGTGTGTAAAAGTGTTTGTGTGTAAAAGTGTTTGTGTGTAAAAGCGTCTGTGTGTAAAAGCTTCTGTGTGTAAAAGCTTCTGTGTGTAAAAGCGTCTGTGTGTAAAAGTCTCTCTGTGTAAAAGTGTTTGTGTGTAAAAGTGTTTGTGTGTAAAATCGTCTGTGTAAGAGCGTCTGTGTGTAAAAATCTCTGTGTGTAAAAGTCTCTGTGTGTAAAAGTGTTTGTGTGTAAAATCGTCTGCGGGTAAAAGCCTCTGTGTGTAAAAGTCTCTGTGTGTAAAAGCCTCTGTGTGTAAAAGCGTCTGTGTGTAAAAGCGTCTGTGTGTAAAAGCGTCTGTGTGTAAAAGCTTCTGTGTGTAAAAGCGTCTCTGTGTGTAAAAGTCTCTGTGTGTAAAAGCGTCTGTGTGTAAAAGCGTCTGTGTGTAAAAGTGTTTGTGTGTAAAAGTGTTTGTGTGTAAAAGTGTTTGTGTAAAGGTGTTTGTGTGTAAAAGCCTCTGTGTGTAAATGTGTTTGTGTGTCAAAGTGTCTGTGCGTAAAAGCGTCTGTGTGTAAAAGTGTTTGTGTGTAAAAGTGTTTGTGTGTAAAAGTGTTTGTGTGTAAAAGCGTCTGTGTGCAAAAGCGTCTGTGTGCAAAAGCTTGTGTGTGTGTAAAAGCCTCTGTGTGTAAAAGCGTCTGTGTGTAAAAGCGTCTGTGTGTAAAAGCGTCTGTGTGTAAAAGCGCCTGTGTGTAAAAGTCTCTGTGTGCAAAAGCATCTGTGTGTAAAAGCGTCTGTGTGTAAAAGAGTCTGTATGTAAAAGGGTCTGTGTGTAAAGCGTCTGTGTGTAAAAGGGTCTGTGTGTAAAGCGTCTGTGTGTAAAAGTGTTTGTGTGTAAAAGCGTCTCTGCGTCTGTGTGTAAAAGCGTCTGTGTGTAAAAGCGTCTGTGTGTAAAAGCGTCTGTGTGTAAAAGCCTCTGTGTGTAAAAGCGTCTGTGTGTAAAAGCGTCTGTGTGTAAAAGCGTCTGTGTGTAAAAGTGTCTGTGTGTAAAAGCGTCTGTGTGTAAAAGCGTCTGTGTGTAAAAGCGTCTGTGTGTCAAAGCGTCTGTGTGTAAAAGTGTTTGTGTGTAAAAGTGTTTGTGTAAAAGTGTTTGTGTGTAAAAGTGTTTGTGTGTAAAAGCCTCTGTGTGTAAATGTGTTTGTGTGTCAAAGCGTCTGTGTGTAAAAAGCGTCTGTGTGTAAAAGCGTCTGTGTGTAAAAGCGTCTGTGTGTAAAAGCGTCTGTGTGTAAAAGGGTCTGTGTGCAAAAGCGTCTGTGTGTAAAAGCTTCTGTGTGTAAAAGCCCCTGTGTGTAAAAAGCGTCTGTGTGTAAAAGCGTCTGTGTGTAAAAGCGTCTGTGTGTAAAAGTGTCTGTGTGTAAAAGCGTCTGTGTGTAAAAATGTTTGTGTGTAAAAGCGTCTGTGTGTAAAAGTCTCTGCGGGTAAAAGCCTCTGTGTGTAAAAGTCTCTGTGTGTAAAAGAGCCTGTGTGTAAAAAGCGTCTGTGTGTAAAAGCGTCTGTGTGTAAAAGAGCCTGTGTGTAAAAAGCGTCTGTGTGTAAAAGCGTCTGTGTGTAAAAGCGTCTGTGTGTAAAAGGGTCTGTGTGTAAAAGCGTCTGTGTGTAAAAGCTTCTGTGTGTAAAAGCGCCTGCGTGTAAAAAGCGTCTGTGTGTAAAAGCGTCTGTGTGTAAAAGCGTCTGTGTGTAAAAGAGCCTGTGTGTAAAAAGCGTTTCTCCATACTAACAACAGAAGACTCTGCTCCTCTACGCTCTCGGGCCATCCGTCGTCTAGTAACTAGTTTTAGCCCAACCGTAGACTATAGTATACCCATGTCCTGCGGCGAGCGACGATCGAGGGGGAAACGTATTATTATGTTTTATATTGTTTTATTAAATAGTAGTAATAAATTGATTATCGGGTTGGAAACAAAAAATGCAGCCACAGCATCTGGATCCTTAAGACCTGTTCCGTCCGTAGACAAATTTTCACTTGTTGTCCAATGGTCCGTAGACCTGAGGAACCAGGAGTCCGCGGACTCTTGTCCGTAAACACATAATCGTCGATTCATTTATTTATGTCCGTATAGACATCTGCCAGGTCCGTAGACCACGTCCGTAGACCATTTAGTACTCGGATCCTTGGATCAGATTCCAGTCCGTGGACTGCGTCCGTCGACATTACATCGCGTCCGTAGACAATTACCTGAGGTCCGAATCCGTAGATTGACAGGGGATGCAGGGCTGCAGATGATGTAACGACATGTAATTTCTTATTAAGTACAGTATTATCGGGTACTTAAATGGTGGAAACACATCAAAGGGGGTCCTGCGGCGTCTGAGAAGCCGATAAACCTTCGCCGGTCTGTGGCTGCAGTACCAAGTGCTTGAGAGCCAGGCTGCAGCAGGTGAGAACTCAGTGACTGCGACCCTGTGAGTTCGAGTCGTTAATTGATTAAGGAATCATTTGTCATGCAGTGTTTTGTTTTTTACTTAACGAAATACAACTTCGAAGATATATAGTACGAATGTCCTGAAATGACCCTCGTTGGTGAATATGAAACATATACCCTGAGGATGATCTGTTTGTTTTCTCTGGTATCGATATAAGGGCTCTTTGCAATGGTATTATGTATAGTCAAAAACATGCTACAAAGCGCAGGACTCGGATGTGGCGTACAGCAATGAAGGACTACCGGTAGCTTTGTATATGTTATAATCATTTACACAAGATAAATTCTCAAATGATAATAAGTAAAATGAAACCCTGAACCGCAGTGCGCAGGCAAGGCTGTCATAAATTTTTTCAACCAGGTTTCTAGCCTTCTGACATGTACGGTCTACTTTCCACGCGCGACCGAGACAAGTCTGAGTGGCCACGGGTTTTTCGTGGCAAGGCTCTGCTGGCAATCGCCGCGATTGAACCAGTCTCAAAGAGCTGCAAAAGTTAAAGAAAAAGTTCAGCCTGCCTTCACCTCTACCAAGGCAAGTCGTCCCCTTCCGCTTCGACAGGTTCTTCGTTTTCCTCCGCTCCTGTCTCAGCTGAAGCTGGGTCCTTGGACTGGCTTGCTTTGGGAGTAGCTTTCGGTTGTCCCTTGGCCTTGGCCTTGGTCTGGGGCTTCGGACCCATGTCCTCCTGGCCCTCCTCTCCAGTGTGCTTGCGCTTTTTCCTTCCAAGGCCATGGCCGAGGCATCTGCACGATAGTAGTACGTGCTTCCTTCAGACTGCATCAGTGAAAGAACGAACTCCGTTAGAATGACTTCTAACTTGGTAGAGTGAGCCTCTGACAGAGTCAGCCCTGCGAAAGGAACGCTTTCAGCACCCAATAGCTCTGGTTAGACTAAATCCTATCTACCAGTAGTACCGCACAAGGCGGTGGCGGAAGTTTCACAAATAGGAAACCTATAGGAGAGGTTGGTTGTTGTGAATCAGGGATGGCAGAGCGAATCCACTGATGGACCGAAAGGTGCTTGAGGTCTCCTCTCTTTCTCTCTCTTTCTCTGACTATCTACCTACCTACCTATCTATCTTCTATGAATCTATCTATCTATCGATCTATCTATCTAGCTATCTCTCTCTCTCTCTTACATCTAACTACTATCTATCTATCTATCTATCTATCTATCTATCTATCTTATCTATCTATCTATCTATCTATCTATCTATCTATCTATCTATCTATCTATCTATCTATCTATCTATCTATCTATCTATCTATCTCTCTATATCTCTCTCTCTCTCTTCTCGCTCTCGCTCTCTCTCTCTCTCTCTCTCCCTCCCTCCCCCTCCCTCCCTTTCATCTGTCTATCTGTCTAGCTGTCTACCTGTCTATCTGTCTATCTGTCTATCTATCTATCTGTCTATCTGTCTACCTGTCTATCTGTCTATCTGTGTATCTATCTATCTATCTATCTGTCTGTCTACCTGTCTGTCTGTCTGTCTATCTATCTATCTGTCTGTCTGTCTATCTGTCTACCTGTCTATCTGTGGTGCAGTGTCATTCAGTGTAGTGTAGTGTAGTGGAGTCTAGCGTAGTGTAGTGTAATTATATAGTGTAGTGTAGTGTAGTGTAGCGTAGTGTGAATGCAGTATTGCTGTTGTAGTTGTAGTTGTGTAGTGTAGTGTAGTGGAATGTAGTGTAGTGTATATTGGTGTAGTGTAGTGGAATGAAGTGTAGTGTAGTGTAATGTAGTGTAGTGGTGGAGTGTAGTGGAATGTAGTGTAGTGCAATGTACTGTAGTGTAGTATAGTGTAGTGTAATTTAGTGTAGTGGATTGTAGTGGCGTGTAGTGGAGTGTAGTGGAGTGTAGTTGTGTAGTTGCAGTTGTAGTTGTAGTGTAATGGGTGTAGTGTAGTGTAAGGTAGTGAAGTGTAGTGGAAGATAGTGTAGTATAGTGTGATGTAGTGTAGTGGAGTGTAGTGTAGTGTAATGTGATGTAGTGTAGTGTAGTGTAGTGTAGTGTAGTGTAGTGTAGTGGAACGTAGTGTAGTGTAATGTAGTGTGGTGTAGTGTATAATTTAGTGTAGTGGAGTGTACTGGAGTGTAGTGTAGTGTAATGTAGTGTACTGGAGTGTAGTGTAGTGTAATGTCCTGTAGTGTAGTGTAGTGGAGTGTAGTGTAGTGTAATGTAGTGTAGTGTAGTGAAGCGAAGCGACATCTGAACCTCCAAAAGTGGTCCGAAATCCTAGTGTTTTGAACATTTTGACTTCGAAATGTGCTTCGCGCCACAACGGCGTGCACTCTTTCGACATCTGAACCTCCAAAAGTGGTCCGAACCCCTCGTGTTTTGTACATTTTGACTTCGAAATGTGCTTCGCGCCACAACGGCGTGCACTTTTTCGACATCTCAACTGCCAAAAGTGGTCCGGAGCTGGTGTGTTTTGTACATTTTGACTTCGAAATGTGCTTCGCGCCACAACGGCGTGCACTTTTTCGACATCTCAACTTCCAAAAGTGGTCCGAGAATGGTGTGTTTTGTACATTTTGACTTCGAAATGTGCTTCGCGCCACAACGGCGTGCACTTTTTCGACATCTCAACTTCCAAAAGTGGTCCGAACCTGGTGTGTTTTGTACATTTTGACTTGGAAATGTGCTTCGCGCCACAACGGCGTGCAATTTTTCATCTCTCATCTGGCCAGCTGGCTCCGCACCCGCTGCTTTAGCGAGCCTACTTTTCGACCCTCCGGAGCCACAAATCATTGGAAAAACACAGTGTTTCGCGACTTTCCTACCTTTTCGCGCATCTGCATCTTCTTTCTTCTGACTCTTTCTCTTCTACTCTTCTCTCTTCTAATCTTTCTCTTCTCTCGGACCCTTTCCATCTCTGCTTTTCATCTGTCCATATTGTCGGAAGTTTGACTTCTAAACTTCCTTCGATTAGGTTATATCTTGTTTCCTGACTATTAGATAAACACGGTTTTTAACTATTAGGTAAAACGACTGTTTTACCTGAAAGTCAGACAGGTCAAATAACCTATTTTTCTGTAGGTTATTCACTTCAGACCCACGTATATCACTCACAAGACAACGACGAAACACTTCAGAACATATTTCCCAAAACAAAAGCTTGGTCAAAAAACCAAAAGAAACATAGAAATACTGTGTGTTTTCAGTCTAAATGTTACACATATAGTTTTTTGTCGAAGAAACGCAAAGTGAAAAAAAACACATTTTAGGTTATTTGAGTAAATAACCTATTTAGGCAAACAGACAAACAACCTAATAGTCAGAACATGAAATAACCCAATAAATAGAATTTAACCTTACAAACTGAAATAGCCTAATAGGCAGGAATTAGCCTAACCAGAGCTTTTGGGCAACGTATGCTTTGGCTAATTCTCCCTGCGAGCTCGACAAATCCAGCCTTAGTTCATGACATCTGCAATAAAGAAAAAACAAGCGGAACAATCAGGCGGATGCCAACCCATGTGTGAGCTTGACATATATAACCACCAAGGCCCACGGCTTTGACGCTGTGCGCCTTCAGAAAACTTCTGTAGAATGCCTGAGGCAAAGGAGGCCCGCTGAAGACACTCTCAGTCGCATCTTGGACGTCCTGTGACTTCCCTTTCTCCGCCGCAGCTTCTGTGACGGACCCGGTCGACGCCCAGAATCTCTTCCTTTTCTTTCCTGGAAATTGCCAAAAAAAACCAGGGGAAGGGGTGAGAATATCTAATCGGTGGAAGGAATATTCATATCGATATCGATGGGTTATCATATTAAATATGAAGGGTGAATATTTATATATCGGGTAAGGAATATTAATATCTCGATGGTGTTCTATATTTTTTATCGCGATGGTGTATCTATGGTCAGTCCTGGAGAGGCACAAAAGCTCTTCCGGCTGCAGGGCTGGCACACCGAAGAACACGCGCTGTTGTGGCCACCAAATTCCGGGCCGGCTTTCTCTGGAAGCAGGATTGAAAAGGGCACGGCAGAAATCAGACATGCTTGGGACCTGGTCGTGTAGGAACCAGGAACCTTCTTCTTACAACTTCGAATGGACTTGTCCGTGAAGACGGTCATCAGTTCCTTCAGCTCTGCCTCCAACGGACCATCCTTTCGAGCAGTTGACGGGCGAAAGAGCGACTCTACGTCCTTGGACGTTCTGTCGAACCCGGTGTGCACCATCAACAACTCGCCTTCGGCAGGGCACGTTGCTTCATCTCCTTTGCGCTGTGCGTTTCTGCTTGCATGGACTAACTTGCGAAGCAGGGCACTGTCAGGGCTTGCTGACTGGGCCCCAAACTCTCGCCCAAGGCGTCCAAGTCCCTGGAAGTGCGTCAAGACACAGCTCTGCCCAAGTTCACCGTTGAATTCTTGCAGCACACTTGAAGTCCACGGGATCCTTCCAAGGTCTTAGGTTTTGGATTGAAGCAGCAGTAGGTTCTCACCGTTTGGTTATAGCCACTGCTTTCCAGTAACTCTCCGAACCTTCGGAATGCTGCTGGGGAGGCTTCCGCAGAAGCTCGAGCTCGCACGGCTCGCCTGCGCTCTCCTCCTTTTCGGCCATCAGCCCTTGCGCTGTCTTTCGCTCAATCTCCTCGTTTTCATGCTCCAAAACTGCTTCTGCCACAAAAGAACTTTCTTGCTAACTGGGGCTGCCATTTGATCTGGGGCTGGCCTCTTGCACTGTGCTCAAACCATTTTTTGCTCTGTGACTGATGGAACACATCTGCTGAGCTGAGCATGATAAACCCATAGCGTTTGCGGCCCTTGGGGCCGCAATGCTCCTCCCCAATGGCCAATCATAACATTATAAATATGATGGTGTGCCCTCAGGGCCGCGCGCTATCACATTTCCACTCCCAGCCCACATTTAAATTTAAGATTTCTATTTATTATCTATATATTTATTGTTTGGATTTGTTTGGTGACTTGGTGGTGCTATGTGATGCTAAGAATCTTGATGGTGATGTATGCGTTTTTGTGGACCTGGCATGTTTCTGAGCACAATGTTTGCCCACAAAGCGCGTAAAACGCAATTGTTGCTCAAGCGTTTTTTTCTGAGGGTCTGATAGCTTTTGGTGGCAGCCATGGCGGCTGGATTCGACCCTCACCTTGTCGAGCAGTTGACACAGTCCATGAAGGAAATGAGAATCAGCACAGTGGGGATTGAAAAGATGCTTCAAGCGTTTGCCGAAGATGCTGCCTGCCTCTCATGTTACTTCTGTTACATCAAGGATTGGGTGAGCCCAAACGATGTCAATGCCTTGAAAACCATTGGGAAGGGACAGGTTTGCGCTTGTGAGCTGAAGAACTATGTCCAGTGCAAGGTACCCGCCTAGTAGCTTTGAAAATCCGTGAAATTATGAAGACCATTGCGGTTTGGGCTTAAGAAAAGGCCGTATCGAACGATGTGTCTTGCAGCATTGCATGTGTGTTTTGTAGGGCGTCTCTAGGAGTGCCACACCCGAAGTCAAAAAAACACAATGGTGAATGAAGAAACCGCAGCGCAAGCACAACTGTTGGGTTTTCTAATTTGTGGCTGGGGTCTCTGCCCAATCTGGTGCCACCGCGTGCTCCATCATGGCTCAAGCTGACTGGGGGTTGATTGTTTTTTTTACTTTGGTGATTTTGTGCCCGATGACCAAAAAAACACAGGAACAGCGGCGCAAAGCCATGAAAACACTGCATGCAGACCAGGACGTCGAGAAGAAACAGACACCTGTCGTTGTCGCAACCTTATTTCACATGATTGTGGCCCAACCCAGTTATGAGCTGCCGAGGCCATAGAGCAGGAGGTTGAGAAGAAACAGACGCTTGTCGTTGTCGCAACCTTATTTCACATGATTGTGGCCCAACCCAGTTATGAGCTGCCCAGGCCACGGCCAGTCCCGACCTGCCAACTCCACTTTGTGACGGCCTGCTGTCCTTTGATGTCATGGCCAGACCATTTTTGCAGGTGGGGTCAACAGCTGTTCAATTTTTTTCGTGTAGCATCAAGTAGCCAAACTGTTGTAGCCCTCAAGGCCACTGTGTTCTCCATCCGGGTGTCAGCCAGGAGCTTTTCATGAAGGGTTTCTTACAAGCAACGGACTCTTTCGTCATTAATTACAGTGAGCTGCGGGTAGGCGGGAAATGTGTTTCATTGAATTTTGATTTCAAGTGGTTATGTCATTTGTCATATTACTTGGACAGTCCTTGTTCCTACAACGAAGTTGCAGGTCCCATGCCTGGGGAGCAAATTCCTTTGTGTTGTCACCTGAGTCGCGACGATATGTCTAAACAAAGGATTGTGTGGCCCGTGCATGTTTCAAACAAATTCAAAGTTCATGTTGAATCACTTACCTTCTCATTCTTTGCCATGATGAATTTAATCAAATTTTCCATGTCGCCAGGTTTTTGTTCAAGAACGCTTGCTTGTGGACAGCAAAAGTCTCAGACATGTCATCGCAAAGTCACATTGCAGTAGAAGGGTGCGTTGGACTGTATGCCAGTGAGTGGGAATTCTCAGCGCCCACTGTCGTGCTTGAGCCTGATCAGTCAATGCAACCAACTGACATGCCTCGTTTGAAGCTCGTAGACGAGAAGTGGGTGCCTCCAGTTGTTTGCATTCCCATTGCGAAGTTCACTGCTCTGGTCAGCGGGCATGCTCGTTGCGAACATGCTGGTTCTGGGCTTAGTGCACTCTGTATGAAATTATAGGGGTAAGGGTCATCAACAGCCAGATTGTTTTCTTTGAATCTGGTCAATCTTGGACAGCTTCTTTCAAAGTACCATGATGACAGCAATCAACTGCCAAGGCTATCCGCAGTCCTTGCCCGCGGCGCACGATGACTCAAGCCGTTTGCAGGCAGTGATGAAGCTGCTACAATGATCCCAAAGGAGCAATCAAAGTCATAAAATTTTGAGCAGTTAGTTACAGATAGTTGATGTAAGTTGCCTATCATGGCCAATCTTGGACACACTCCAGACGTGCTTGGAAAAAGTTGCTTGGTGGCCCGTGGGGCCGCTGCGATGTAAGTCTGGACTTTGAACCATAAATATCATATCACTATGACGCATTAAACGTATTCGTATGTTTGAAAGACATGGTTGCTGTCGGTATATGACTTCCGTTTCAGCCCATTGGGCGGCAACAAATTGTGATTTCATTTTTGGACTTCTGGCTCAAATCTCAGGGCGGACGCTTTTGACCATTATATAGATATGCCAGCTTCGTGTGTTGTAAAGGACCTGACAGATTCTGAGAACGAAGAAGTTGAGCAAACGCGCGAAGCTTCTGATTCTGGAGCTATGAAAAGGCCATCCACGTGGGAAACTTAGCAACTTGCAATGCTATTGAAATTTCGAAATTTTTCCTGCTGGTTTGGCACCCCAAAATCTGACCCCCACAACTCTACCCTCAGTAACCTTTTTCCTACAGGTTTGCTACATGTTTAGTTGGTTGTGGGGGTCAGATTTTGGGGTGCCAAACTAATAGGAAAATTGTTACTTGAAATTATTCACCACTTCCATGTTACGACCGTTTTATATATTTATTGCATGCGGAAGTTTTGTGGTGAGGTCTACTCCTGTGCGGAAAGGCCATTTGAAGCGGAACCAGAGCAAGACAGCTGGCTCTTTGTCAGAGGCGGGGTTCTCACTAAAGTTTCATTTATCATGCTGAAATTTGCTCCTAGCTGGTAAGGTCTCAATCAGCTTTCGTCGAAGCATTGTGTGGCGCTCTCGGTCCAAGACTGCGCCTCCATTGCCAAAGTTCGCAGCTGTTCTAGGGGGCGGGAAGGGGCGGATCCCCCAAATCCGTCAGTATGATGTCAAGCTGAAGAAAGCTCCATGGATTCGCAATGTTGTGGTCAGAAGCTTATTTTTGACGAGACTGAAATTTTTTGAAGCTGTTTCAATTGACATGATGGGTCCTTGAAAATATTTTCTCAGGTCTTTAAACCACAGGCAGGCCACAAGCAGAAGAGCAAGTATTGCAAGAGCCCACCATTCGTGGGGAAGAAAGTCTTCAGATCATGGAGCTGTTTGAGTCAGACACTTATTATTATGAAACATGTCGTTTTAGGAACTCTGAGACACACATTATATCTGAGGGTGCTACTCAGCCACAACGCGTTCTTGCGAAACGCCGACCGAACGTGGAATCAATGCTGCTGCCTCAGTGTTTTTCCCCGGCTTCCTCATTGCTTTCAAGGGATGTTGCTTTTGGCCTTTCAGGATTTCGCGAATCAAGTTCGCTGGAGTGTTGATTATGCTGCGGAGTGTGCCAAATGGAATGTTCCCCCGGGGAAATATGTATCACCTGCTGCGGGTGAGTTTCTGTCAGGCAGGCCTGAAGTTAGTTATTACGTGAGTTTAAGTCAGGGCGAGTATTGATGTGTTTTTATACATTGTAGCAGTTGTTAGGTATTTAGTGTGGCTGCCAGGCTTGCCATTGCAGTGGACCGAAGACAAAGCGGGCGTAGTGGACAAGATGCGCTTCAAGCAGCAATTCCCAGACATGGGAACCAACGAGGCGTCCACTGTCTTTGAGTTGTTGCTCTTGGTCCGCTGATTGTTTTCATGTTCGTGCCAGGGCCTGAAGGTCCCAGTCGTGGCTATGTTTGCTGGCTGCGGAGGGCTGGAGCTTGGCTGGTGCAAGCTCAGGCCTCAGGAGGTACCAAGTTAACATTCAATGATCGATGATGAAAGATATCGAAAGTCCAATCGGACATTAGGTATTTGCGATCGATTTGCTATGTTTGGGTCTCAGCCAGTATCTTGCTGTGAGCCAGTTGCATGTCAGTCTTTGTCTCAGGTCGAAAGCAACGAGTATTGCAGAAAGATCCTGCGACGGCGCATGGCTGAGAATCTTTTGCCTCGAGGTGTCATTGAGGAGGACGTTGTGACAGTGAAGCCTCCACCCAACGCCCGTGGCGTGGGTGGAGGCTTTCCCTGTCAGGCTTGTTCAGTGTGTCGTGTATTGCACAAGGTATGTTCACACTCACAGCTATCACTATTGTTCTTTTGCGGTTGTTCTTTCTATCAACCTTTGAGACTGCGATGGTCGCATCACCACGCAGGGAAACTCCTGCGCTGGCCTGATAAAGGGCATGGGCGATGGTCGCACCAATCTTCTGGTCCACATGTTTCGAGTGTTTGATTTGTTGCCTGCACGTGAGGAGACACTTAATTGACATTTATCAAACTTTGTTCATCATTTCAACTTGCATTGAGTTTCTTGTTTTTGTTTTGGTTTTGGGTTCGCATGGGTTCCATCAGTGGCATTCAGGAACTGCATGTACTTTGAGAACGTCTACGGTCTCCTTGGCAAGAAGCCTGAGATGAAGCGCGTCATATCCTACTTGATTCAGGAACAAAATAAGTTTCTATCATCATATCATATATTAATAGAAATTTCAACTGTGACAGGAGACTGCGAAGCGTGATCTGACTTTGCATTGGGCAACCGTGACCCTGCAGAATGTTGGGCTTGCTGTAACTTTGCTGCAGCTTGTGTGATTTTGCCGATATTTTGGTGACTGCTACAGACCCCCTCAGATTCAGGCCACCAGAACTCGAGTGTTCTTCTGGGCCCAAAGGCATGGTGTCAACTTGTTCAAGGACTGCGCAGTCATTAAGTTGATACTTTCATATTTCAATTGATTCTGTCATTAGGTTGATGCTGCATATTGTGTACGGTCAAAGGAAACAGCCTAGCTAGTTTTCCGAAATGAGCTCAAAGCTTTTGAGGATATTCGTGCAAAGCCGTTGGCGGAGTTCATGGTCAAGAACTTCAATGAGGTCAACTCTGTCCCTCGGCATTTGTGGTTGGTTCAGCAGCGGGGTGAGAACCATGAAGAACGCATGCGCATTTTGGGGAACGTAGTAGTCCCAGCATGCGCTGCACTTGCTGCAGAGATTTTAGTAGGAATAGTGAAAGCATCTGGCCAGTGATGTGCTACCATTCCCTTGCCACCAGCAACACACACTTCGTCAGGGACAGTTTGTGTGGTTGATGTTTGACGATGCTGGATGCCCAGGGCTCTTGTCCCAAATAATTATATCGCCCAAATTAATTCAAGCTAGTTGGAGATTGATATTCATCCTGGACTAGCTGGTTGAAAATCACCGTTGACTTGGATCTTGGAGTTGCGGGTTTGGGAAAAGATGCAGGCCCGCTTCAGTACCGCTTGACGTTTAGATTGTGGCCTTTTGCATAGGTCGAACTTGTTCCATTCACCCAAAAAAATGTTTGGTCCGGGATTATGTCATATGAGGCATATTGAGGCATGAGTTGGTGTTTCCAGTGCGCTGTCCGGCTGAGAACCCTTCATTTCTAAGTGTTTCCAACGATGCTTTACACATCACTTGTGGCGCCGATGGCCCAATGCCAACACTGCCCTTCCAGCAGTTCTGTCAAGACAAACTGGTTGCCTGAAATTTCAAACTGAGTGATGATGATGATTGATTGGTTTCCAAAGCAAGAAATTAGATATGACTAGACGCTTTTCATATTTCTGTGAGAGACCCTTACTCACAGACTCATCCCTTGGAGCGATCATGGCAATGGATATGATGTGGCTGGTTCCTCCATGGAACCCGGCCGGGTGGTTGATCATGTCACCGATAGTTCGGAAGAACAGCCGCCTGATGTTCGTCGACGGGGATTGAAGAGGAAGCAGTCCACCACCCCCAGGGTACGGAGATTGGCGTCAGATGATGACATCAAGATTCAATTAGTCGTGAACAAAAAATGTTCTGCAGGGTGCACCAGGAGATGCAAGGAGCAGTTTCAATCCAAGCACTCCCTTGAAGAGTTCCGAACTTTCAGAAGGACATGGAAGGGATATCACAAAACGGATCAAGACACGATTGTAACTTTGAGTTGCGCCTAGCAATATTTGAACATATGATATTTGAATTAAAAACGCGCCCAAAGTCTTGGTGATGTGTGATTCTTTTTGGTCTGTTTTTAATTTGCATGTAGTGATGTTTTAGATGGGGTGGGATTGCCACAGGTGTTCCAGAAAGTCCTTGACATGGTTAAAGACAAAGAGCGAAACGGAAGTGTGCGCATTGACTGGCGTTTCTTGGGCCGGAGCGTGTGCCAGCGATCTTTTCAAGAGCTTCATGGCATTGGTTCCTTGCTCGATTCTTTTGGGATGTTGTTGGTAACTTGAACCACCTCTGAGTATCATAATAGCAGCTCTTTCTTTCTCTTTTTCTTTCTCTTTATAAGTTGTACTATAAATAGATATTTCAATTAGCATTTTTTCAAATCATTTTTTTGGCAATTTGGATGGTCTTTTTCAACCGTTTCTGGAACCGAAGTCCCTTAGAAAGGGCACTCAAGTTGTGGCCTTACTCAGGCTGGCGGCCCTCGGGGCCGCGACGCCTGGCTATCTTAAAGTCATTATATATTAATTACATTTAATTACTATAATCAATGTTTTTAATGACCGGCGGCCCTTGGGGCCGCATGGTCTGAACTATAATCTTAAACCAACTATATATATAAATAAATAAATATATATATATATATATACGTGTATTTTTTTCAAGCTTTATTGACGACCGGCGGCCCTTGGGGCCGCACGGTCTTAACTATAGTCTTAAACCAGCTATATATATATATATATACGTGTATTTTTTTGATGACCGGCGGCCCTTGGGGCCGCACGGTCTGAACTATAATCTTAAACCAACTAAACATATATACGTGTATTTTTTTCATGCTTTATTAACGATCATCAGCCCAATAAAAGTGGACTGAGAGCTCGAATTTGGAGAGGATTCCGGGGTGTGGGGTGGATTTCAGTTTCAAAGGCTGCCGGGTAGTGAGTATGTCGTTAGCAAAAGCCACCCAAACACGCACCACAGAATAATAAGTACCAAGAAGGGCCTGCAATAAACAATACACCGGTTTTTATGAAATGATGATTTAACTGATGACTGATAACTTATTGGGGTGTGATGGCTGGGGGTTTCATTTCATGAATACGGGGTGATCCACTTGATTATGAGGACGCCCGCGCTTCAGCAAAATCTGGCGAGCGGCAAATGCAGGGGCTGAGGGACCTCCCGCAGATCTTCGATACTTGAAGAAATCCAAGCTTGCCACCGCTGCGAGCTCTGAGCTACGGGGGGACGTCACCGGGTTCCTTCACCACATCTACGCATCGATCGCGGAAAATTTGCCAGACGTGAGAGATGGGACCATTGAAGAAGGTGAAGAAGATTTGGAGAGTTCAGTGGTTGAGCTCAAATCAGACCCGTACCAGTCTGCAGTTTCCAAAAGCAAGATTGCCAAGCCGAGGAAATTTTTCCGGTCTATGCCTATTCGCGATGGCAGCTTGGAACCACGGTACCTACCGCCTGGGACAATGAAAGACTACTGGACTCAGTATGTTCGCCAAAGCAAATTATCTACGCCAGCTTCCTTTCCTGTATTCTGGCGGGTCTCTTTGATGTTTGATTACAGTATGTGTCGCATTTTTGAGTTCTTTCCCTCGGTTTACGTTGGAAAAAGGATGATCCCTTTCAAGACGAGTAGTGTCTATTTGCTGGATTCAGGTATGGGCATCCGATTTCAGTGCCATGAAGTTTCGCAAGGTCTCATCCCACACTGAGTGTACAGAATGTATCAAACACAAGAGTGTCATTCAAAGCCTCTCACACCACTTGGTGGCCAGAAGGACCCAGCAGGAACTTTTCTACAAGCACCTTGACGATCAATTTCGAGATAGAGTTGTTTACTGGAAATCTCGCTCTGACAGCAGAAGCCATGCTGGCAGCCTAACGTTGATTGTTGACGGCATGGACCAAGCCAAATGTTCTCTCCCTCGCAACGCGTCGCTGCTGAAGGCGAAAATTTTCGATGGGCTGCAACGACCAAGGTTGCATTTGTCAGCCGTGATTGCCCATGGACATTTCATTGCACTGTTCCTGACGGAGAGCGATGTCCCCAAGGACAGCAACTATTGCATCGAGACAGTGTGCTGCGGATTGGAACTGGCGTCAAAGTCCATGGACTTGTCGCAGGTGGACATCACAGTTCAATGCGACAACACCCCTCGGGAATTAAAAAATGGTCATTTCCTGAGGCTTTGCTGTGCCTTGACTTCCAACCACACCGTGAGATCCATGCGAGTGTCCTGTCTTCGGACAGGGCACTCGCATGAAGATGTGGACCAACTCTTTGGGCAGATTGCTGTGAAGATCGCAAAAATGAAGGTAGTACCTACCTCAAGTTGTTTCCACAAAGAGTTAGGACGGGTTTGCAACGAATTGGAGAGACCACATGAGCGTGGCAGATTCGTCTACAAAGTGGACAGGGTCCGCGATTGGAGGCCATGGCTGTTGGAGGCCATACCGGCCAAACTTGCTGGAATTGGAGGGCCTGGAGCCCCACATGTGTTCCACTTCTCCCGGTTCGATGCGACAGGTTCTGGGGTTCGAATGCCCAACATCTTCCAGCATGTTCCATAGTTTTATGTTTCAAAAGAATTCCAAATTCGAACTTGATACCGTTCACCGTTTTGAAGCCAGGCTTTCATACCAAAAGATTTTTCAATTACTATAAAAGAAGTTTTCATAGTCTGCTGCAGGACTGGAAGCATCTGATTTGATCGACCCGCTGTACTCGAAGACCCACCGTGTGCACCCACACGATGTTGTGTTGAGGCGTGATGCTTGCCATTTTGAACACTTATTGTCCGTGCAAGTTTGCGTTTAGTTTGGTTTCGATTCGATGGCTGTTTGCCAGGACAAAGCTTTGGATGGCCGATGCCAACTACTCACACTCTTTTCGGTTCTACCCGAGGGAGTTGGCTTACAAGCAGTTGCCCCATGGTTTACCGCCAGGCGAGACCATGATTCGAGAAGTTTGATCGCAAACACACAAGAAAAGGAAATGAAATGAACCATATATACTTACATAAAGTAACATATATAAAGTAACATATATAAAGTGATATATATATATACATATGAATTCATGATACTTACATAAAGTAACATATATAATTTTAAAGTAATGTGCATCATGTTGTACGATTTCCTTTATATACATGGAAACGTGGGTATCATAAATGAGATGGAAAACACTTGCAAGCACGTAAACATTGATGTGATGTGTGGTTTTCCAACAGTTGGCATGTTTGGGCTTACATTTGTTGTAATTAAGTTTGATCCTGCTTTTATCGTGCAGTCGTTGCAGAGCGCAACCCTTTGTCGGAGGAGTACAAGGCGGGCATTTTGAAATACTGTCCCATTCTTCGATCGAATGAATTCCGTATGACTGAAGCTGCCGATTACTTGGAGCAGTGGGTGTGTGGCACTTTGCCCTTGAATCCGTTGATGTGTTTGGATGCGTGACTCGGCTTGTTGTCAGTCAGGCATGCAGGTTTTGAATGCCACAGTACAGTTCAAACGATTTCAAGTTGAATTCTTTGAAGAACCTAAAGTTTGATGCCAAGAAATGTAGTTTCCTTTTGGTTTGTTTAGGTTTTTATGAAAGTGCCATCGACCGTTTTCTTTCACTTTCTCAATAATTCTCAACGAACACGTGAGGTGCCGTCTTGGGGATCCTTTTCGTGCGGCAACCACACCTCTCCGGGCCAATGCTGCTACGTCCTTTTTTGTTCGCCCCAATCCCTTGCGGTTGCTTGTCTGCAAAATACCAATTGAAACCACATTGCTTTTGAGATAACATTGCGCGCTTTGAGGCTGCGGGTGGGAGAAGGGCGCGCGAAGTCTTTGAAGCAGTTTCAGCAGCGTGCTGTCTACCAACTTGCTGCCAGAATGTGGAGTGATGGAGTGTCGTGGGACGAGGCCCTTTTGATTTCAGAGAGGGCTGTACAAGCCGAACACCAATGTACAGGAAAAGCTAAAGGAAAAGGTAAAAACAAATCAAAACCTGGTGGGAAAGGCCATCGGAAGGGAGGCTGACAGCAACATGCAGGAAAATCGAGTTGTGAGAAATGCTTGACAGGTAATGACGTATTCAAATTTTTGGCTCTTTCAAAAAACAACATATTTGTTCGTTGAGGCAAAAACAAGGCTTTCAGATTTTTAGGCGCTGCCCTAAACCCTAAACGTTGTGGCATTTCGGGTGCGGCAGTACCGTTTAGGGGGCTGAAGTATTTGAAGTTAGCCTACGCTACACTCAAGGCTTTATGTTCTTGAGATGTTCTGGGTGTCCAAGGTGAGGTCGGTTTGGACTCTTATCCAATGATTTGAGCAATTACTTGTGAAAGTCAAAGTTTTACATCAAAGTTACCATTGAAATATCAAAGTAAAAGTGTCCAAAGCGAGGTGGGTTTGGACACCCGGTGCTTGATTTGAAAACACAGCCCTGAGTGTCGAAGCAGTGGTCGGTTTGGACACTGAGCCTTTCTTCTCTGACTTGAGGCCTGAGTGTCGAAACACAGGTCACTTTCGACACTCTTCGCTTTGAAAGTTAAGGGCTTCGTCACTCCAAGTTATAAAATATTTGGGTTTCGACACTCCAAGCTTTGAAAGTTATGGGTTTCGACACTCCAAGTTATTAAATCTTTGGGTTTCGACACTCCAAGCTTTGAAAGTTATGGGTTTCGACACTCCAAGTTATTCAATCTTTGGGTTTCGACACTCCAAGCATTGAAAGTTATGGGTTTCGACACTCCAAGTTATTAAATCTTTGGGTTTCGACACTCCAAGCATTGAAAGTTATGGGTTTCGACACTCCAAGTTATTAAATCTTTGGGTTTCGACACTCCGCACTTTGAGTTTCGACACTGCACACTTTGAAAGGGGAGGGTTTCAACACAAAAAAGCCTTTGGGTTGTGTGCACATAGACCAGTACAACATAAACACAATACATACTGATGACCCAAAACACAAATGGCAACGTTTTTTTTGTTCTTTATTCCATATCTATATGTATCATATACCAATGATACTATATATATATATATACAATAAGAAAACTACAGGCCAGTCTACCGAATCCATCCACAAACAAAATGCTGAGGGTTTCGACTTTCCAGGCTTTCAAGTCTTTGAGTTTCAACTGCTGTCTCTGCAATTTTGAAACCTTGAACAAACAGTTCCACTTATCATTGAGAAAGTTGAAAGCTGAAGGTTTCCAGGCTTCAGGTTTCAGCTACTCTGTGTCTCTTCCATACTTGTCTCAGCTACTATGTTGTCAGCAGTTTGATTCAAGTGCCAGGGTCGCCGCTGCCATGCCGGTGAAACGTAAAAGTAAAGGTGGGGCGGAAAACCCGAAGTCGAATTCAAAGGCCTCCAGGAAAGATGGAGGGATTGACGTCGACAAGATGTTCGCGAAATTTCCTCACATCCCGAAGGTTTGCGAGTGGTGACTCAGCGGAATCTATCGCTGTTGTGTCGTTCTGTTTGCGTGTCATCGTGAGTGCCATGTGAGCCAATGAGATAGATAGATAGATTAGATAGATTAGATTAGATTAGATTAGATTGTAGTTTTCCTTTTGGTTTGGGATTTTTACTGGCGACTTTTTGTCCTATTTTTGGAACCCTTTTTGGGCACACAAAAGTCGCCCTTCTTAACCCCTTTCGCGCAGCCAAGCCAATGGGAAAATTACAAAGATTAGATTAGATTAGATTAGATAGATAGACCAAGCTGAGTCTGAGGTACAACAACACTGTGAGACCATTGGGTGGCGCAGATCGCTGGTTGACCAACCGCTACCCCACTGAGGTGCTGCCCGCATTGTTTCAAAGTTTGCTTGGCGTTGTTACTGTATATGAAAATCAACTTCAACTTTCCTGATCATGAAAGTCTCACTTTGGCGTGAGGAGACGAGGATGGATTTTGCGAAGTGGATCGACAACTTTTGCCCACCGTTGAGTGGGGAGAAACTTGGATTAAAAACCTACTACAACGCTAAAAGCTTCAAAGCAAAATCAATCAAAATCAATAATCTTTAATTGTGACATACACTGTGTCAATGTTCTGGGTGGTGTTGCCAGCAGTATATCACAAGATTTCAATACATGGTTTTCATGCTGATTTTGAAAGTGAGGACGAAATACATCACAAGCTTCGACGTGAGTGGTTTTGCTCGACCTTGGATGCTAGCCTGGAGGAGTGACTTTGGAACTTCGGGTCTGTATGATCCGGACATGTTCCTGGAGCTGATTCAGCTCATCATGAGCGAGGGGTTTTTGACCGACCCTGATCAGATTTCGGTTGAGAAACTCAGTTGCTGCCAAGTGCCAACATGCTTCCTAGATGGGAGCTACGAGGCGATGCCGAACCTCTACCAGCACCTGCTTCCCCCATTCAGCGTGGGTTATTTGAAAGGTTGGAAGCGCGCTCTTGGGCTTCTGACAGTGTTGGCGGCCATCCGTGAGCTCAACTTGGAGAGCTGCGTTGGTCACAGTTTTCTCGTAATCTGGATTGCAATGATGTTAAACTTTGTTTCAGTCTGTTTCGACACGGTTTCCAACATCTTGAGAAACACTTTGAATTTCAGTTATCAACTTGTAGTTAGTTCTGCAAAATTCCCGGTGGCACTGAGGCGACATATGGCACAATTCACGTCAACTTTGCCCTCAAGGATGCAGACGTCAGGACACAAATTATGGCCAGCCGAGGCGGGACATATGGTGTAATTTACAACATTGAGTGCAAGGTACACTTCAACTATTTTCATCTATTTTCATTTTGACATGTGATGATTAGTGCCTTTAACATTGCTTCATTGCAAAGGTGCCACGCTTGCGAGCACAATTCGCAAACCCCCGAACTGCTTCAACTTCATTCGGCAGATCAAGATCCTTCAAAAAGCTGGCGCCAGCAAGAGTGTGGAACGGATCTTTCAGGCCTTGGAATTTTGTTCGAACTCAGATTGAAAGCTAGGTGCACCTTTAGGAACTACCAGGTACATCCAGGTACATTCAAGACATTTTTTTGCTTTGATCGTCCAGGAGTGGGACAATGCCACAGCTGTGGCAAAAGCATTTGCAATCGGAAAGGGCGAAGCCGCAGCGGTGAGTGCCCTGATGAGCGATGTGAATGGATTGTTTCTCTCGCGAATCACCGAGTCAGTGAAGATTCGGGGCATGCATCGCTTCTTGACTCATGATGCCATAGGCCGTGGTATATTCAGCACCGGATTCTCCTCTGGCATTGGCAACATTGAAGCTTGGAAAGATGAGCTCACGAACCGTGACGATCAGGAATTGGAACCTCAGCTCAGAATGTTCAAGATGTCTTTCAACATAAATGTTTGTTGATCATGTTTTAAATTGGGAATGGAAAACATATTACCAAGGGTTTTGGTTTGTGAATCCTCATACCATACCTGGCGTTTGCTCTTCAACGGAGCACTTGCAATTTTTTTAGGTGATGTAATGGGATACGCGTCATGTGTAAGTTTGTGCCCACCCATCACTGCTGCTGACATTTCCACTGATTCAAGGTTGGATTGTTCTTGCAGCGCTTGGAGTTTGACCATGACCACTGCTTTGTGGATAGCCGCAAGGCTTGCAACTTCAACCAGGCTTGCAAACTCCATCAGCTTTGCGGGCTCTACTTGTTCTTTCTGCAACGGTTGAGGGACATCGCGCCAGCAGCAGATTTCCCCACAATCTCCGCTGGGCTTTTGGATCAGTTCCTACATGGCTATCTTGATGGTGATTTGGGTCACTCGCTGGAAAGCTCAGTACCACCAGGAGATTTATCTTCCATTGGTGCGTTCAGGCGGCCCTTGGGGTAGCTTGTGGTGGTTTCTTCTGGGCTGGGCTTTGTTTTATTCTTAATTAATCAGATCAATGTTCAATGGATAAGCTGTGCAGGAGCCATGTCGCTCAGATTCAATCGGTTCAGCGAGAGCAGCAGGAGCAAAGATCGCAAGAACTGGCCCGTGCTGTTGCAGAGGCAACGTTCAAGCAGCTCGAGGCACAGATTGAAAGCGATTGGGCGGTTCTACGGGCCCAGATGGGTAGTTGTGAAGATCAAGCGGTACAGACTGCAAAGGATTTGAAGTATGTCCGGGACCGACAACAGAATCATGTCAAGAACCAGACCAAATCTACTTTGTTCATTTATTTTGATGATAGCAGGTCTGTTGCAGCCCTTCAACCAATACTTATTAGAAAGTGTCATGCTACCACAAAATACCTCAAACACATTAGTGATCAAGGACGGGCAAAATCTATGTGGAGAAGTGGATGCAGGAGAAGTGTCACCTGATCCGTTTGCCTGATGACAAAGACTACAACGGGGTGCTGCCGCAGTTCATGACGTTCACTGAGCAGTTTCGGGGCATTCCCGGGGACATGTGACTTGTGAGCATTTGGTTAGTTTCCATCATGAAACTTAGAGCGAGAAAGTTTATGAAAGGTAAACAATTTATTAAAGATATTCTGTATATATATATATATATCATTTCTTTTACTGGAGGGTGAAAGTACTTGAGTGCAAAAACGGCCTGTAGTTCATCACATCCTTGCAGGTACATGCTGTGTTTGCTGGACTTTACCGTGATGCCGAACAGTGCCAAGCAGGTCAACACTGCCGTGAATGTGCTGAGCACGATTCTTGGGATGAGCTCGGCAAACCTGGGGCATGTTCAGCTTCCTGCTTTTCAGAAGCAAACCAAGCAGGCGACCGTGGTGACCCACCGCAGGAACATCGAGGAAATGATGCTCAAGCAAGGGCTCTCCGTTGCCTCGCAAATTGTGCTCTTATTCGATAAGTCAGAGTGCCTCAACTCCGACTCTCGTGCATCTCATCAGGTTTGCATTGCTGCCCACCACAAGTCCTTTACTTCTGCCTTCCAAAGTTGTGAAGCAGTGCAACTGGGCCGTGTGGAGTCACTCCCCCTCATGCCAGTGTCCGAATTCTATGATTACGATGACACATCAAAGCCAGGGCCAGCAGAGAGAGCAGAAACGAACTTTGAAACATGATTCAGGATGTTTTCTTCC
The DNA here is from genome assembly GCA_947184155.2 of Cladocopium goreaui. Classification (NCBI taxonomy): domain Eukaryota; class Dinophyceae; order Suessiales; family Symbiodiniaceae; genus Cladocopium; species Cladocopium goreaui. The sequence continues at coordinate 55,593 of CAMXCT020001269.1, read as the reverse complement.
TCCCTTTTCCGCATTTGATGCACATATTTTCTGCAATGAAAATATATTCCCGCTAGTAGAGACATCTCCCTTTATTTTTTCCGCTTGAAGGTCATATTTGTACACGGATATCGTTGGGTGTGATCGAACAATTAAGGAAAGGTGTGAAAACGCACATCGGTATGTTGGAAGCCTACCAGAAGGGCATGAACTTGAAGAATACCGACCGCTTCATTGTCTTTGATGTGGTCCCGAACAGGCAGGGCCGCTAGGCATTGAGAGACATGTTAGATTAGTAGGCTTAGTTCTTTGAAGGACGTCAGAACTCTTGGTCGTTTTTGATCACTGAGTTTATGATGTAAGGTCAGTTGGTTTTGTTTTTGGGCTGGATAGGCATACCGAGTTTGCCCGTGCTGCAATGGAGATGAATTTGACTGGCAACGGGACCATCTATTACTGCGGGATCGTGGAGGAAAAGTTCGCTGACATCACGTCGAAACTTCAGAGTGCTTGCTACGAGAAATGGGATGCATCTGAAGAAGCGCCACCGAGAACACGACCTGCTGCAGCAGCAGATTCTCAGAGTGGGTCAGCTCAGGTCCCATCATTACAGGTTCTCGCCTTCAACACCAGCTTGAACAAACCAGTGTGGCCAGAGGTTCTTTCTCAGCGCTTTGCTGATGGCCCAGAGTTGGCAGCCCTGAAAACCTTGAAGGCCAAGTTTGAGATGGAATTTGGCCGAGCATCGCAACCGCAAACGGCAACCACCTCCCGCGTGGCTGGCTCTTGCGATTTCTCTTTCGATAGCGCATGTCCACTCGACACTGGCCTAGAAATTGACTTGGCAGCAGTTCCTGTGACAAGTTTGTCAACAGACAGGCCTGGATCAGCATTAGAAACGCATCACAAGTCATCAACTTATTATGTTGTGGATATTTCACACAAATCATTATAAAGTTTTTTGCTTATATTGGGGATCTTCTTTTAGTTATTGTAATAAAGCTTGCAACCGGACTGTAAATCATAGTATATCACTACTATATATCGAAAGTGGCTCATCCAAAACTTCCTCTGATTCTTGGAGGCTTGCGATGACCCAATCGAAGAACGGGAAGCCATCTGTGATTCTGATGAAGGATTATTCCTTGTGGCTCATGAATCCAACCGACAGCAAGATGGACATTGCCGCCGGAGAAATCTGCGGGTTTGGAACAGGGGCATTTGAGGAAATGATTATCCGTGCCTCGGCTTACTTGACTCTTACTTGACGACTTTTACAAGAGTTTGTGCATGTACAACGGGCTATCGTTTGTAGCTACTTGAAGTTTTTTTGGCATAGTAGTTTTCAGCTTCAAGGAGAAGACCGCGACCTGACAGAATGTTCCTCCTTGGTGTTCCGTTTGAAGTCGGACATGGACTTGGTAGTCCACAAGCGAACTTCGACTTTGATGCCCTTTTGTGCCTTCATGCGGATGCTCGCTGTGGACCATGGGCTCGGCAGCTGTGAAGTGGATTCCCATTTGGTCAGTGCCAAGTACCATCCTTCTGTAGAGTCTCGGTCAGAACTGTTTGAGTTTGTCATGTTTGAAGGCCTTTAAGAAGAGTGTTATTATATGATGACACTGTGACATTTTGGGAATTAATTTCTTGTTCCATGTATTTACATTAAAAAAATGCATGCTGCCTTGCACAAGGATGGAAACGACCCTGTGCCGGTCAGCTTTCGATATGGAGTGGCCCCATTGGCATCGATGAAGGCTTGGGTGTTCAAACCGCATTCGCCAGCAGCCGCTGGCGAGGCTGACACCGTGAAGTCTGGAGTTCTTGGCGCTCACTACAGTGGAAACTTCCACAAAGTCATTCGCAATCGCCGAGCTTCAGTTATTTGGGAGGCTGCCATGCGACATTGACATGGTTCTGAAATGTTTTGAAGTGTTCCCTTTCCAAAAAACAGGTTCTCCATTCTATGATAAAATTTTGTACATGACATGGTTGGCGATGCCATCGATGATGTTTGCAGATGTCTGCAGGTGGATTTCGGCACTTCGCCGGCGAAGGTCCAGGTTGTGAAGCCCAAAATTTACACTTTGGCCAGCATTTCGATCCCTGCCAAAACAGCAGTCAATCTTAACGGTTGAGTTGCGGAGTCAACTTGGACCAGCTGACTTTTTGGATTGCCTGTTGGTCAGGAGTTACCAATCAGATGTCATTCTAGATTCTAGTTCAACAGTTTTTCTGAGTGTTGAAGTTTGGGCTTCGTTGGCCACTTGAACTGACTCCTTCTGGCCAGACAGCAGGCACGACGTCAGTGCAGAGCTTCCGGAAGATCCATCCAAAATCTTGCTGTTTTTGCATGTGTCTCGCGCTTGCGCATTCCCCAGTTTTTGTTTGGCTTGACCCATTTTTGATGTGAATTGGCCCAAAAAGGTTTGATTAGTTGTGATCTGGTCTACTGACACCATGCCTGTGCTTACAGCCTTGGCCACTGTGACGGATTCCGAGGACAGCTGGGTGGGGAAAGGTGTTGTGGTTTACTATTAACTTTCCGTCTTATTCTTATCTATGAGGAGGCTGTTGTTGACTCTTCTGTTCTCACTGATTTGATGGTATCATGATTGGATATCACTTGGCCCAGGACGATGCCCCACCAGAATCCACAAACTCAAAGCCGCCGCAAGACAAGTTAAAGCCGGTGAAAAACGAGAAGTCCAAGCCGAGTGAGAAATCCAAGCCGAGTGAGAAATCCAAGCCGAGTGGGAAATCCAAGCCGAGGGAGAAATCCGAGCCGAGTGAGAAATCCAAGGCAAAGCCACCCCTGAAGAGGCCTGCAGCTTTACGCAAGCCTGCTGTCGACAAGAAGCAGAAGCTGAAAGATGAGTCGCAGTTGGAGGGTGGTGCTGCCGCCCCGGATGTTTCCCTTGATGGTGATGCAGGTGATGACAATGCCAATAAGGGCTTGGAGAAGAAAGACAAAAAGAAGAGTGAGATCGTCTTCCACAACCCATGTTGGCACAAAGGGTGCCACAACTGGCAACTGAAGAGTAACCGCGGACACATCATGTCGGTTACTTGACTTGCCCAACGATTTTTGTTTGCTATTCATTGTACCTTTGACTTGGTGAAAAGCCGTGAAAATTGACATGTTTTGATTTGATGCATGTCATGTGTTTTGACTTCTGCCCTCATTTCCCCAGACGCTGCAGGTTGGCAGCAAGATGATCAAGCAAGAGGATTCCAAGCGCATGGCCGTGTCTTGTCTATATTTACATCTAGATACTACAGTCACTACTATGTATATTTATATACTCTGTAGTCAATATACATCAATTTGTGTGGCGACTTCAGTGTAATCTTAAGTTCAAGCTAAGGATGACTTGACGGCGAAGCTGCGTGAGGGGGTGCCAGTTCAACAGGTGAAGGCTATGGCAGTCCCTTGCATTTTATGGACTGTTCCCAGGTGCAAACTGTTCCCAGATTCAACATTTTTTCCAAGCGTGGGTGTGGAGCATTGTTCGGCTCCCATTTCATGACACCATGACACGTTTAAACGTCCGAGGCTGAGATGCTTCAGGCTATGAAGGACAAGATCGTAGAGCAAGTCTTGCATCCTGCCGAAAAATCTGAGAACAAAGAACCTCCTGAAGAGGAAGCTGATCTCGAAGCGGGCGCCGAGGATGCGGGCGCCGAGGGTGGCGAAGAGGAAGCTGAGAAAGTTGAGGATGGGATCGTCGAAGCCGATGACAAGAACGACGTTGACTGAACTGTTTTGAAAGTTGGAGAGACAGATTTGATTAGACAGATCTTCAAGAAAAATGAGCCGAACATTCGGTGTACAAAGCTGGCCTCGCTTTGAGAAGTAGGGCTGTTTAAGACTATGATGCAACGGTATTAAGTTTGACATCATTTTTGTTCGCAGGTTTATTGATTATATTCTTCTTATTATATATAATATATATATAATATTATGGTAACAAGCGTCAAGAGTTTCAGTGCGAATATTTTTTTTAGATTTGATGCAACCAAACGGTGGCAAGATGGCTATAGGCCAAATGATTTCACATTTCGCATCAGAATTTCGCACATGTCTGGACTCACTAAATTAAATGGCCTGATTCTTCCAATTTGCCACCTTTTTGCTCAGACGGACGGTGCAGCCCGCTGGTTGCAGTTTCATACTTTGGCCAAAACCTTTACATCAAATCAGAAGGCCTTTTTTTACATTGTCGCTAACAAGTTGTTATTATGATGTGAGAACACACAGCTACTAGCTTTCAATGTAGTTGGCGATTTTAATGGACGACAAGCGTTTGGGGGCCGCGCCTTCACTTAACGAGTTTGAAGTTCTCGAAGGTGGCAAGTGGCGAGCACCGCCTGTGGGGCATGCCTTCAGCCGACTGGTTCTCAATTTCAATGCAGATTCAGATGATGCAGCCGCTGCTGCTGCGTCAGGGTCTTTGAATTTGGCAGGTGATTCAGGCGTAGATTCCAACTCTGAAGAGTCAGAGAAGGAAAAAAAAGTCAAATGGCCATACCTGTCTGACGAAGAGATTTTTGCTTCCTTTTCCACCAAGCGGAAGTATGAACGGGAATGGAGACACAAAAAAAAGAAGGGTGGCAAAAAAAAACAAAAAAAACGGATACTGCAAAAGACGGAGACCGTTGTTTGGACGACGTGCAGAGCAGCATGCGTTTGGTAGAAAAAACGCTTTCTTCCTCCGAGTGCAGCAATTGTGGTCACAGTCATCAGGGCTAGGCATACAAAATTAGTAGGTAGTAGTATCCATCGTCCGGTAGTGGAGTTTTTGTTTGCTCGGTTTTTTTCGGTTGCTTTTAACATTTACATGAAACCCGGCCCAGCGATGGAACCACACACACACTTGGTTTTCAAAGCGCTCAAACTTGAAAGTATTTTCCCATCAGGGATATTTTGAAGTACTCTTTAAAGATTGGAACCCCCATGGTGATAGCAGCGGCGGCCCCAAGGGCCGCTGGTGCATCGCACCAAGATAGTGTTAAATTAAAAACTATATAATATATTGGCGTTGGTATCCCAGCGGCCCACGGGGCCGCCGGGAAGTAATGCTAATTGAATTTAATATTCATATTATTTATACATCATAATTTTCTTTAAAAAATACAACGTTAAATTAAACGACATATTAAAAACTATATTGGTGTTGGTATCCCAGCGGCCCACGGGGCCGCCGGGAAATAATTTAATGCTAATTGAATTTAATATTATAATATAATATATTATTATTATGTATACATCAAAGTTTTCTGTATATCACTAAGAATAGTAAAATGTTAAATTAAGATAAATTAAAAACGATAATGGTGTTGGCATCCCAGCGGCCCACGGGGCCGCCGGGAAGTAATGCCAATTGAATTTATATTCTGTATACATCATAGTTTTCTATATATATATATTACTTATAATAGTTCTAAGATTGGCAGTTGGCCATTGGGTAGTCAGTGGTAGTCTGTTGGCTCTGGGGTATGTCAAGGTTCCACTGGGTTGTGCGGCCCAGTGTTTGGCATCGCCCTGGATGTGTTTCAAACCGCTGAGTTGTGATTCAGCCAAAAAGTATGTTAATACCGGGCAGGGAGGAACAAAATGAATACTGCGCAGAGAGCAGCAAAATTACAGGGAGGGTCAAGAATTGACACCAAAACGGGAGGAACAAAAGCCAGGCAATGCTGCGTCAGCCATCAGCAAAAAGGGTTTAAGCACAGGGCAAGAGGCCAGCCCCAGATCAAATGGCAGCCCCAGTTAGCAAGAAATTTCTTTCACAGCACAGGCTTTGCAACTTGACTTCAAGGAGTTGTCAAACTTTCGGCCAAAGACCAGGTGCTGAGAAGCAGAAACGATCATCACTGTACTGCGACGATCAATTTTTATGGGATGCAAACCTAAGAATTAATGAATCATCGACAAAACACAACCCAATTAAAAAAATAAAACAAGCGCCGCGCCTCCAGCAGGTGGAACGTTTCAATGGTCGATTTGTTCAAGCGCGCCATCCAGGAGCAGTCACCGTCGCCAGAGTTGGCCCTGTACACGTCGTGCTTGGAGGTCTTCTCTTTCAGAAGCTGGCGATCTGGTTCTGGCATCCCGCCCTTGGGCAGCAGAATGTCAAAGAAGTGGTCAAACACCTGGCAGGGAAAGCACCAACATTGACATGATAGGCACAAAAAAATTGGACAGCGCATGCCTTCTTCTTCAGCTCAAAGAGCGCCACCAGGCCCACGTGATGCTTGTCGCCGACCAAGGAGCTTTTAGAGATGTCACCAGCTTGCAATGCGTTCTGTTGCAGGCAGTCCCACAGGCAGACCCGGTACCCTGATCTCCCGGGCTCTCGAACAAGTGCCACAACTAGGGGCAAAGTGAGCGTGGACCAGAGAGTCGCTTTCTGCCTCAGTGTAATCCATCAATTGTTTGGCATCTTCTTGCTTTGTGACATCGCAAGCAAAAATTGAAAAATTCTCAGCACGCTGCTTGTCCTTTTCGACTGCTGTGGCCCGGAACCCAATATCACGACAGGTTCTGGATAAGCGGCAAGATCCTGCGAAAATTTCCAGGACCAATGCACTGTTATGGATGGTTGCCCTTCCATTGTCCTCTGTGGGATGCCCAACTGGGTCGGACATATCAGTCTCCTCAGCCTCTTGGGAAAATAGATGCCTGTGCAAAACTTTGGATGCAGTTGAAATTCCAGAAGATTCTTCTGTCTCCGCAATCCGGGAAAATTGACTTGCACTAGGGCCAGTGGCGCCTAGTCAATTCTTGCACTCAAATGCACCATGCCCCGGTTCGAGGCATTTCATGCAACTGTGATATCCAAACTTGCATCGGCCCTTTTTGACTTGATTTGTGCACCCCTTCTGCAAGTTCTTGTGCCAGCACAAAGGCTTGTTGTCCTTGGTCTTGAGATGTAAGCCCTGCAACTCGGCTGGTATTTGCGGTGAGGCCTTGTTGCCATCCAACTTTGGCTGCAAAGGTTTCTTCTCGAACTTGTTCTTGATAGCGGGATCAATCGACGATTTGTGTTCCGACTTGGGCAACGGTGCAAGGAAAACATTGCTACGTGGATCCATCATGAACTTCTTGATCTCGTCATCCAACGGAGGTTTGGCTCCTACCGCTGACGCTTTCAACGGCTGCTGAAACTCGGCAGCTAGCACGGTGAAGAGCTCTTGATCAGCCCGTAGTATCTGTGTGAGTGATACATGTCCAAAACCTGGAGGCGGCTCGGACATCAAAGCTCTGTATAACTTGTTCGTCCATGCCGTATGAACGTCCCAGCTGACCAGGTTCACCAAGCCGAAGGCGAGGCCCTCCTTTGGAAGGCAAACATGAGCTTCAGTTCCGTGCCAACGTCCACCTGGGTCAGGCTGTCGTGATGTACTGATTTCAGAGTACCTTGCTCCAAAGTCAGGATCTGCTTCTGCTTGTTCTTGGAGTCCGTATGGATTTCTGCATCACGAGACCCGCACTTAGAAGGTGGCAAATAAATCAGCGCCCCCGTCTCGACGATTGTAAAACAAGCATCTATCAACGCGTGTGATGGTTGCTGTTCGTTTCTGTGGCTGAAGCCTGTGATGCGACCCTCTTGCTCGGTCAACCTCCTTTGTTTCTCCACGAATGGTATTTTGCGGGAAGGTTCTGTGGTATCGCCAAAAGTAGCCTGGGCCTTCAAGTCGGCCATCACCACAGTGCTGGCCTCAAAATGAAGCCTTTTCACGTATGCACCCTCCCCAATAGTTGCTTCACGAGTAAAAATCTTGTCCCTGAAGGCCTTCATGTCTGCATCATTCACTGACTCTTTTGGAGTTCCCACCGCGAATGCCAATGAGGAGAAAGTATTAATGGACTGAGCATGAAACAGGTCCTTGAGTCCTGCTTCTAGCTTGTCACATCTCGAATCAAAGGCTGCTTCTGAGTCAATCAGCGACATTGCGACGAAGGTTGGGGGGTCAAGATTGAAAGAAACTTCTAACACTTGATGCAAATGAAAAAGATTTAAACAATTCCAGAAACACAGTGCAATGCATAATCCAGTTGTAGCCCAGTAGAAAGCAATGTCTGGCTGGATTCGCAAAACTGCGGCAAGATTGGGTTGATTCCACTGCATGCTTGTGGTAAGTCCAAACTTTGCTCTGATGCTGTCTAGAAACGATACTTGAACAGGAACAGACAGATACAAAACCGTACAATGGCCAAGTCTGTTACCACCACTAGGCAGCTTGCCAGCCTCATTTTTTCCCCTCCATTTCTAAGTTTCTATACTGAGGCGGAACGTTCCCACATTGGTCTTTTTGGTCCAATGATTCTAGGGATTGGCCTCGAGTTTCCTCACAAACAGATGTTGGAGCACCATGCTTCTCGGATACAAAACGCCCACGATTCAACACTCTCCGATTCTGGAGCTCCTACACATGGAGTGTCTTCAACTTCAAGTGTTGTAAAAGGCGGTATCCTTCTGGAATCTTCGGAGGTCTCACTTCCCTGTGAGCATAGCTCAATTCAGCTGCATCCTCCTCTGACCCCGAAGACGTTGTAGGAGCATCATCTTCGTGTAGGCTTTACGAAATTGAGCGACAAGCGAGTCAATGATTTCGATTTGCTTTGTTATGTACTGAGGAGGCTTCACACCCACGGCACCAGTTTAGCTTGTGTTTTGCAGACGCTGCAGTGAAAAAATCGCAACTTTACGGGCAAAAATCAAGGCATGTCGGGACCGTATTTGTTCACATGTAAAATGTAAAGCAGGTAATGTTGCCCCACAGCCCGTGTTTCGCTACTACTTTGCAGATACCGTGCTTGCGGAAGAGTGGCATTGCTGTTGTTTGAAAGTTTTAGAAGATGATGATTTCAAGAGTTCAATAGCTAGCCCGCCTAAGGCGCTTCGGTGAATGCGAATGGTGCATGGCTTTGTGGCTTTGTCCAGCTCTGAGCATTTAAGAGCTGCTTCCAATCGTTGCTCAGTCGTGATTCAGTCGTTCTTTCTGTCGTTGTTCCCAGTCGTTATTCCTATCCTCCACATGTTTCCCAGTCGTTATTCCAAAAAACGATAGTAAAAAGGTTTTGCATCATTGGAATAACGACTGGAATAACGATTGAATAACGACTGAACAACGCTTGGCAGGATGAGAAAATGTGGACATGTACATCTCCTGTGGACGCCATCCACAATACAATGTCTGAACAATCTCTATGTTGGAACTTTGATCTCCGTGATGGAGTATACAGCTCTTTGCAGGACGATCTGGTTAGTCTAATGTGACTAACCACGAGATGTCCTATCGTGAGATACATTCATTTCTGTGAATGGTGGATTTTCAGCGGGATTGGTGCAGTTTGACCACCGCAACTGTCTTAGCTGGACAATTTGCTGCAGAATGATGTATTTACATCTGAATTTGGTGCAAAAGATGGACATTTGGGTTGAACCACCCAAATCTGTCCTTGGCATTGAATGCAGTCATCACTGATCGTGATGACGTGGTACAATACAGAGGAGTGTGGGACTCTAGCAGGAGAACACCAGTTTTGTCTTCATCTATTCATGTGTATCTACAACTTGAGCAAATGTAGGCTGCATGAAACAGTCCGGTGGATGCTACACCCCACACAGGTACAATGCAATTAACAACTACCCAAAGGAAGAAACCAAACCTATAATGAATGTTTCTGAAATTTTCTTTCGTCAGCATGACATTTCCTAAACTGTCCTCGCGCTCAACGAGTCCAAATTTTTGATGCTGCACTCAAGGGTTTCAATACTGTCGCTATGACACTTTCACATGAGTCCGGTACCGGTACTGCAGCTCACGCTTTTCAGACAGTCGGGCCAAGTATGGAAAACGGGTGACACCACTACATCGTAGGTATGGTCTTGGTCTACCTCTGCGAGCAATGAGACCGCAGAGCACGTGCGGGACATTGAGTCATCTCGATGAGGAGAGGGAAGACGACCATCAGGGAGAGCTAATCTATAGAGCATTCTTCGTAGTTGCCTAGTCGCCTGCTTGTTGAGCACCGTACATATGGGCGGCGCTCTTGGTGTCTGACGTGTGAAGGCTCACTTTTACAAAGCTCTCCATCTGTAGCCAAAAGAGCAGATAGTATCCCGCCCTTGGGCAGCTGCGATCTGGAGGGCGCATACAGGTTCTCTCCAGGCGTGCATGCCAGACAGTATGATGCCACGGGAGAGCTGCTAACGCTCCGACAGGAATGCGCTGCCACATATTGGCTTTTGCCTGTAGTAGCGACTGTACGACCGCTAGTGGTGCTCTCCACACTGCTCGAATGAGCGGGGGAATGTCATCCCACAGAGGATGGACATCAGCACGTACCTGCAGGAGCAGGTCCACCGAGGCCTGACTGCCGAGTGTGGAGGCTAAACCAATCATCGAAGTCGGTTGCTGTCAAAGTCGATTGATATTGGGATCGGCCCTGGCCTGTAGGACTAAGTAAGTAAGACAAGCTTGACAACTTGGGTACCGTTGACCCGGGATCAATCGTTGTTCAAGGTAGTCATCTCGGTCGTCATCTCTTCGAATTGCTAGTCCCAATATCACGTTGGGGCGGCCTGCACACACGGATACAGGGCTGAGGTCTAATCCTTGGCTGAGTATGTTACAGAAAACTGTAGGATCTTTCAGCTGAATTGCTCCGATAAGCGACTCCCATTGCAGAGTGGTGGGTGCCTGTACTTGCTTAAGTACAAGGGTAAGCTCGCAAACACCATTGGCACAGTACTTTTCCAGTGTCTGGAAGGGCGCAATGGTTTCAGAGTTGGCTAAGGGGAACCAATAGCCACTTTAAGGGTATGAGGGCAGCTTATCATAGGCTCCAATACAAGAAAGAAAAAGCAGGAGAGGAGAGAGTGAGAGAGAGAGAGAGGAGAGATGAAGGTTGTGCACCTGACCAATCCAGGGACAGATGACACACACAAGACTGAAGGCAAAAGTCAAACAAGGAAAACGAGGAGCCCACAAAGCAAGAAAAGAGCCAACCTAGAAGTAGCTAGAGGGTATGAAAGACGTTCTGTGATGTATCAGAAGGACGCTGCCCGGCCCCAATTGGGATTTTTTTTTGCAAATACCGGCAGGATATGCAGCACTACTACGCTGGAGGTTGGGAGCATCATCAGCTACCAATGCCTCAACTAAACGACAACAGAATACGATAACGGCCATCAGATTGACAACTCATGTGGTTCAAAGATGGGAATTGTTTATCATGTGAGTCTGTTGGATCAGGGCCCCAGGGTACCGGTGAAAATTCGAGCCAATTGAGCCCCGGCAAACGGCAGGCTTGAACGCCCTTAAAAAACAGATGGCCGTGACGTGTATAGCTGCGAGAGTTGCCTTCGAAAGGCCTGCGGAGCGTTTGCGGCCCGGCAAAAAGGCAGGCTTGAACGCCCTTAAAAACAGATGGCCGTGGTGTGTAGCTGCGAGAGTTGCCTTCGAAAGGCCTGCGGAGGGTTTGTGGCCCGGCAAAAAGGCAGGCTTGAACGCCTTAAAAACAGATGGCCGTGGTGTGTAGCTGCGAGAGTTGCCTTCGAAAGGCCTGCGGAGGGTTTGGGGCCCGGCAAACGGCAGGCTTGAACGCCCTCAAAAACAGATGGTCGTGGCGTGTAGCTGCGAGAGTTGCCTTCGAAAGGCTTGCGGAGGGTTTGGGGCCCGGCAAACGGCAGGGTGGCGTGTAGCTGCGAGAGTTGCCTTCGAAAGGCCTGCGGGAGGGTTTGAAGGGTTTGGGGCCCGGCAAACGGTAGGCTTGAACACTTTTAAAAACAGATGGCCGTGGCGTGTAGCCGCGAGAGTTGCCTTCGAAAGGCCTGCGGGAGGGTTTGAATGGTTTGGGGCCCGGCAAACGGCAGTCTTGAACGCCCTTAAAAACAGATGGCCGTGGCGTGTAGCTGCGAGAGTTGCTTTTGAAAGGCCTGCAGGAGCGTTTGAAGGGTAAACGGCAGGCTTTGAACGCCCTTAAAAACAGATGGCCGTGGCGTGTAGCTGCGAGAGTTGCTTTCGAAAGGCATGCGGAGGGTTTGGGGCCCGGCAAACGGTAGGCTTGAACGCCTTCAAAAACAGATGGCCGTGGCGTGTAGCTGCGAGAGTTGCCTTCGAAAGGCCTGCGGAGGGTTTCGGGCCCGGCAAACGGCAGGCTTGGCATCACGGGTCTCTTGCCCCTCCTCCCGCACATGCCGATTCGCATCACCCAAACGCTGCCCGAGCTCAAGCCGGGGGGGTTGTTTAAGAACACCCGCGGGCAACTATTCGGATCGAGGAAGATGTCGCCGCCATCCCAGCCTGCCAGCAGCCGGAGCTGGTGCTCCAAAAAATGCCTGCCTGCCTTTTCGTGACCATTCCAGGCGCCACGTGGCAGCACCGCCCCAATCTACCACCTGGGGTATAGCTTGCATTCGACCAGTCGTGCAACACTGGAAGCTGGAAGCGCACGGCACCGTCACGGTGGCCAGAAAGGGTTTCCCCATCGCCTGTGACTATGCCGGCACGGCTCACTCGTTCATGGGTGCCACGTTGCTTGCCTGCAGCTTGGATTTAGGATTCTGGGACAGCACTCGAGCACCCAATCTCACATGTGCGGGGTGGAGGGTTTCGTCGAAGCCACATGCAACCGACTCATGTGCTGAAACGGACTCCTGGTGCCGCCATAAGCAGCCTCCATCTCCAAAAGAATCTCCACCGCTCGCGGTGAACCCAAAATGCCTTTTTTCACTGCCAGGGCCTGACTGATGAGGTTGGCCGTGAGGCGCCCATCGTCTTCACCATCTTGTCGAGTACCACCCTGCACCGAAGCTAGCCCAAGCTTGACAAATTCCTGTGCCAGTTGGGCGGGCTGAAGCCGTCCCTTGCACCCCGGGTTGATTTTCACAAATCACTCGAAACTGGTCGATTTCGAGCGCAGTTTGCATCGCAGTGCGAACCGACGACTCGTGCTCCTGTCTCACGGTCTGTCGGCGGTTGTCATGAAGGCCTTCACCCACACACGGTCAGGCTCGTTCTCGGAGTTGGAGTCCAAGATAGAGACCGGAATGCTGAGCAAGCAACTCTTCCACTTGGCACGCCAGACGTCCCACTGGTCAGCTTTCATGTGGCCCTTGGTCCTGAGCGAGAGGCATAAAAAATGAACAATGTGGGTGTCAGGAGCAAACATAGGATTACTATGGCTATAACCTTAAAAAATATGTGCAGACGAGACACCGAATGGCTTCAGCGCAAGCCGCAATCATGCTGTGAACGAGTTCCTCCGGGGGAAACCATTTGCAGATCCTTAGGCTTTTCGCTCAAGGCGTGTCTGTCTGCCCAGACTTCGACCTGCCGGCCGGTCATGTAGGCAGGGCTGAATTTGGGTAGTAAAAGGCGCTCATGTCAAGGACCCTTCTTCGACTCATTGGAATGCCAGGGGTTGGTGACCCCACCACGTTCAAGGAAAACAGGGAAAGGCAGCAACGGTAGACTTGGTGCAACTGCAAGGCGTTCTTGCCATTCTCCAAGTTGTATGGCTCCTGCACACCGGACTGAGACTTGTCCGTCTCTGTGGAAGACAAAGGAAGCGGTGCTTCATCTTCCAAGCCAGGGTATTCCTTCAAAATTGTCTGCAAATCCAACTCGACAGCTGCGTAGTATGCAGCATTGGTCGGGTCTGAGTCTGTGACCTTGAAGCTGCTGTGGGATTGGGAGCAGGCCTTCCGTTTTTTCCCCGCAGACTTTTCAGCCGAGGGCCCTGGCTTTGAAGCAATGGCCGCTGCTGCTTTTTTCCGCTCCTCGCAGGCCACGGCCTTGCGCTTTTGAATTGCACGCTTCGCGTCCAACTCAGTCTCACCAGCTTTCACCCGGTCTTGCAACTCTTGGTTCTCGGCTTTGTTGAGCCGCCAAGGACTCGCGTTGGGGATGTCCATGTCTGCCCAAGGCCAGGTTGAGACGAGTAGATCTGTCGCGTAGTTTTGAGCCCAAACAGCTACAGCCGTAAAAACAAAGATGCAGCGATGCAAGTCGAGATCTCACTCATAAGTAGGGTTAGGGTTCAAGATGTGATTATTTCACCAAATCAAAAGATGTGATTCCCCACAAATCCCAATAATCGTATCTCGACCAAAACCACTCCTCTCTCGACAATACCCACACCCTTCCCAACAAACGCAGCCGCGTTTCTCAATCCTTTTTCGACCAGCGCAAACCATCCGACCCATGCCCTCTCGTCAATGACTTCATAACGCAGATGGTGAAGCGAAAGTGGGATACGCTCAGCTGCCTTCCTCGGACCCAGCCCAGGCCAGACTCGAGAGAGAGAGAGAGAGAGCAGTCGGCATCGTTGAACGCTTGGTGGGTCCAATCACTTCCAATCACGTGAGCAAGTTTTACACTCTCTCTCTCTCTCTCTCCCTCTCCTCTCAGACCCAGCCCAGGCCAGACTCGAGCGATGAGTCTGGTGCGTTCCCTGATTCTATTCATCTCCAACGTTGCAGCCAATCACGCGTGCCGAGCCCCTCTCGCACTTCCAGCCTGGGCCAGAGCCGCGAGAGGGGGGCGCCGTTCAACCGTGCGCCGTTTAACCGTTGCGGCGTTCACCGGTTGCTCGCACATGGCGTACCATGCAGGAACAAATTATCACTTAGATGAGCGGCAGATGGTCCCTTCTCGACCGGGCGCCAATAGTCTTGCTTTGGGCCAAATTTGGCGCATGATTCAAACCACGCATCAAAACACTTGCCAAAACATTTACAGACATGGCGTCTCCCAGGCTGCCAGCGACTGCAGACAAAGGTATATGTTGTTGTCCTTGGCAGCAGCAGTCATTGCGGCGAAGACTGGAGAAGGAACAGCTTGCAAGGCCGCAGCCTCTTCCGGCAAAAGCCTCCTTCGAAGTTTTGGGATATAATATCCCTGCCGGGCCATTCGGGTTTTAATCAGACAAGGTGCTGCGTTCCTCACCGCATGCTGCCAACTTAGGCTTTGCGCCCACATCCAATACAAATCCCTTCAGCCACAATTGTTTTCCCAGCAGTTGCTCATATTTGGGAAGTTTCTCTGGTAGGGCCAGAGTACCTTGCCCGACTTCTTGCACCACAGCCAGAAGATAAACCCGCGGCCGGCTTTGCGGCACGGCGAGTTCTCGAGTGTTCATCACCTTGTACACAAAATCATATAGTTCAAAGATCGCAAAGTCTTGAGGACAAAATTCCAAAATTTTAATGTTTGTTTGGAGGATGGAAGACACCTGCTCGAGGACAATGACCCTTGGTCTTGTCAAAGCAATGTGCTCCATCCCTTTCAATGTCAAGAAACCTCTTTGGTCGTGAATATCTTGTCCTTTTCCTAATTGGAAAAGGATGGGCAAGGAAACCCTGCCACGTACACATCCGACGTCTTACATTCTTCCGGTGTCGGCAGAAACATGTCACTGCATGGTCATGGCAGGCTGCACGTCCCAGCCACAGGCCTTGGCCACTACCTCATGCAACACCACTTTGCGCGGATCGATTTCTGACATCTGCGCTGGACGCGCACGTCCTTGCATGCTGGCCCAATAACTTGTATGCAATCAGGTCTGAGCCGTAGCCCGAACAGTCCGAGGCCGTGCGGATCGTCTCTAGTCGTTTACGTTCATAAGGCTGCAATCTGGTTTTCCAATTTCCGGCCAACGAATTGACCCGTAGCAACTGTTGCCGCAGCGCTTCGTGGGTCACTCCACCATCCTTTTTCACGCCCGTTTTCTTTTTGGGGGACGGTCTCACAGAAAATTTCATTGAACCGAATGACTACGACAAACAAGCAAGTCACATAACGACCGTGTTACACTTGAAACGATTGACAAAGTCTGGTATTTTCAGGTTTGAAGTAGACTGGTCACGTCCACAGCTACCCTGTCATAAAGTGGTAACATGATTCAATGGAAATTTTAATGCTTTCATTTAGTACTACAGGATTACAACACCTGGTCGCCCTCCCAGCCTTTTTGCCCCGCAGCCGCCCCATCCACTACAGGTTCTTGGCTACGACGAATCAGGATGCCGCGCTCACACGAGCACTGAGGTGCTGATTCAAGCAGGTCTTTGTAACCCACCGAACAAATTCTGTTCGGTCGACAAGCTTTACTCTAGTCTTCCCAAACCCCTGGACGACTTCATCTTTCCCCCGTAAAAGCAAACTCGGCTTTCTGCCACGACCCTTCAGATCGCTCATTTTCACCGCGAGCCAACCATTGGCGCATGCGACCCGAAGCAAAGCTGTAAGACCAGGCTGCTCTATCTTAAAGGCCTGAGTCGCGAACACTGCGGCTTCAATGCGGAGACCTCTGTTGAAGGTGAGCTTGACACCTCCCTCGCCAAAGAGAACAGCAGCTGACAGAACCACAGCTCCTTGCAGAGCCGCCGCTACCTTCACCCTGTCCTCGACATGTCCGAAGTTCGCCAGGACTAGCAACTTTGCCTGCTGCATGTCCTGGCCGGCATGAGATTAATTAAAAATTTTGCGCAACACAAATTGAACTGTTAGGGCCACATGATGCAAGTTGTACGGGTTACGCAATCCTGGCCCGAGACTGAGAAGTGACGCCCAGAGTGTGCAACCTTGCGCTGGACAGCTTGCGTGTGGGTGCCCAAGCGGGGATCCAACCAAACAGGACCCTGCAAGCCTTGACTTGCCCAAACTGAAGATGTCTTCGCGGAAGCCATCTTCGACTCCGCAATGTAATCCACACGTTTCTTTTTTCGCTGGCGATCGCCTTGCTGGTTGGCCTTAGCCATTTTGCTGGCTGCGCGTTCCAGCGCAGGTGTCACCTCGTCTGGCAAAAGCAAACCATCAGACAAGGCTTCCGCCTTCCGTTTGAATGCTTTCTTTCTTTGGAAGTCTCTTTCCTTTTCAGTAGACTCCGTGAGCATGGGAGCGGTTGCTGCTCGCGGCGGCGTGGTCAAATCTTTCAAGGCCGTGGCCAAGGATTGTTTCCTGTCCCGATCCCACTGAGCGTGAGATCCTTTGCGGCTAGTGGATGTTCGACCTTTGTCGAAACGTTTCTGGGTAGTGGTGCGAGAGATGCCGGATCGCAGCAAAGTGCAATAAATGCGGCGAGCTTCTGAAACGATTTCTGCAGCAATCGTTGCTTCGCGAGCTTGACAGTCCCCCATGGCCATGGGTGTGCGCCTGTCTGTGTCCAAAACCATGCCCGTTGCTTTGGACTGCTCAGTGGGTGAATTTTTCAATGTGCTGAATAATTGTTCCACCCCACTGTTAGACGCAGTCCAAGCCAGGTAGCTCGCCAGAACCGTGCAAAGCGCAGTTGTGGGGGCTTTTTGTGCCGGACTTCGTTGTCCCACTCGCAAAACTGCTTGCCTCCAAGCATCCCGGTTCGAGTGACTGGCGGATTTCTTTAGAGCAGCAGCGGTCGGCTGCATCTGTGTGAACTCTCGTGCTTGACCCAACCTGGCCAAGTTCCTTTCCAAGTCTTCGCCGTTCAGCGTCCGAGATTCCTTCAAGGTGGTGCCCCCAAGTTAAGTTGAAGTTAGAGAGCTTATAAATAAGTTAAGAAAGTTATGTTGAAGTTACGTAAGTCATTTTGTATCTATTTTGTAACTTACTTATAACTTGTATTAACTTGTATAACTTTTTTCGTTGGGTTTTGAAGCTTGGATGCATTTGGGACAAAAACGTATCTTATTTTTGGCATTTCGTTAAAAAAGTGAGCGTTCAACCTTCGATTTCCAATCTTTTTTTATTCTTTCATCGAAAACGTGAAACGAGGTGACCCTTTGGGTTTAGACGTTGGGTCCGTTTTGGTCCCAAGAGAAACTGCAGCCATAGCTGCAGCAACTTACATGTTGTTAGCACGAATTTGTGTTGCAAAGAGGCCCACGTTACATAGTTTATTTGTACTTGCCAGCCACTAGGCTGTGTTCACGGCAAGCAGTGTACAATTGAATTAGCTGTTTCCTTTCGCCACCAGCTGCACGTTTTTGGATTTCAAGACTGTTCCATTTTTTTTATCACCTTGTGATTGGTGATCCGGAACGTCCTGAGTGATTCCGTGCCGCTGGCATTTGCGTATGCATCTGGTGGCAGTGCCATGCTGAGAAGTCAGCAGCACTTTGCACAGCTACGCGACTAAAAATTGAGCTATATATGGCAAACATATGGGGAAAGGTGATGGAAAAACAGACGTCGGATTTCATCCCTCTGATCTTTAGCAACAAACACAATCGCGTTTGTTCTGCCGACTGTAAACAGATACGCGTTTGTAACCTCTTTGACACCAAACAGAATGGAATATAAACGCGTTTGTTCCCATTTCACCAAACACAGATGCGTTGTAATGAAAGTAGTCCCTGGACCAAACACAAACAAATACAAACAAACACAAATCCCATACATACGCGTTTGTGGCGTTATGTTTCCCAACCACATATGCGTTTGTTGATGCACAAAACAAACAGATATGCCTTTGCAACATTTTCCATCAAATACAAATGCGTTTGCTGGTCTGATCACCCTACACTTACGCGTTTGGTGCTTTAACCACAAAAAATACTCCAAACCTTAGTTTTTTATTCCGTCCCCATCCCACACAGAGCTGGCTCTTTTTGCACGGCAGCGGTCTAGTCTATCGGAGCATCTCGCGAAAGGCTGTGGACAACAGCGCCTGCGCCAGTTCGATGCGATCCTTGTTCGCTGATGGCTGCGGCGCTGGAGCCTGCAGCGGCATGCGTACAATCAAGGCACAGGCCATGCACAAAGTGCGCTCACTTGGGTGACGCAAACCCATGTCCACCATGGCTTGCAAAATCATTTCTATCTTCTTCAACTGGGTCTCCTCAGAAAAAAAGGTATCCCACATGGTACAACGCATAAAGACAGGATAAGTCATCCAGTCCTGCATTTCAGCACGAAGTGCAGCCTGTTCCGGCTGCTCCGGCTGTTGAACATCTGCAGCTGCCATGCTATAAACCACTATTGGATCCTATTTTCTACGTTTGAGACGAAAAAACCTGCAACATATTGCCAAAACATATGAAAAACTATCAAAACTCACAGGGTATCAAATATACCATGAAAAAAGCTAACTCGTTTAACTTCTAACTATCTTTTTTGATGCTATAAGGTATAAGTTACATAAATCATGTTATAAGTCCATAACTTAGTTATATCTTCAACATGAGTTATCCTACTTATAACCTATAGTTAACCCCACTTATAACCCTAGTTAACCCCACTTATAACTTAACTTATAACTTGGGGGCGCCACCTTGTTGGAATCTGGCAAGTGAAAGACTTCAAAGGCTGCGAACAAATGCCAGCTAGGAAATTCATGGCGACCATTTCTTCTGCAAGAGCCGTCCACTCCTGCAGGACAGACAAATTAAATTCAGAAAGCAACACCGGTTGATCCCCAAAAATGACATAGAGAAACTTTGATTCAACCAATGTAAACTTACTTTACACAAAAACAAGGTCCTGCATGACTTCAAAAGCTTTGTCGATGTCAGCTGACGTCACACGCACTTCCAAAGCGAAGCCGTCTTGCATCACGGTAACTGGCTCTTTTCTGGACAAAAAGTCCTTTGTAAAGGATGGCAAGGTGCACACTTGACGTTCCACAAACAAAGCCCTGGCCGAAGAAATGAAATGCTGAGCCCGCAAGTTGAGCTGAGCAACGTCCATCCCTTCCTGATCACATTCTCGAGTGTAATCGTTGCTGATGGCGCAGGCATCAGCTGCCATCGTGAGCAGCACGGCTTTGTAAGCGGAGAAATTTCTGCGCAACTGAATGGCCCAAGCAGCTTCCGAGCCTCTCATGGCTTGTAGCCGGCTACAAACCTTGAACACAGCCTGTATATTCTTGCAAATGCGAAACAGAGGGTTCAAGTATGAAGAAAAAGGATGCTTGGCCGCAGCTAAGGATGTCAGACTTCCAAAATCACATTCGTCGCTCCACCATTGGGCCAAGACAGGGCTATGCTGGACTTTTTGTGCAAAACTGTCACAGCCGTGGCACCACTCTTGCATGACACACTTCAGCTCGGAGCATGCCGGGAAGGGCCGCTGGAGGAGCCGTGTGCTGGCCTACAATTCTGACGTTCTTCATTGTCCCTTGGCCGCTTTCGTCTGCAAACTCTCGCCGGCCACGCTGCAAATCTGTTGCAATCTGTTCAGAAGCAGCCGCATCAGTGACAATGATTGTGACTGTCTGTCGCAAGTGCTGAAGCAAGGCCTGATCCACAGACGATTCTGTCACACAGGAGGCTCGAGGTGGCTGCCTCATTGGAGTGCAATAAGCTTCCATCAAAGTGTCTGTAGCCGAGGCAATGCTGTCCGCTGAGCCACTGACTGGCAACAACCCGAAACAACCGCTTACGGTTGACAGGTCTCGTAGAACCGCTCGAAAGCGGACTAAGAGTTTGCCTTTTCGCTCGTCTCGAAGCAACGTCATCGATTGACTGTCTGCCAACAGTTTGCGGTTCCTTGCAAGGATCGCTTCAGTCAAGGCCCAGCGCATCTTGATGCGCTTATCTGAGGTCACGCCTCCATCTCTCACTGACTGACCTTGTAAAGCCTGAGTGAGAAATTCTTCGAAGGACTCTTGTGACGGCGCAAGATGCAAAGCTGAGTCCGTGGGCTGGCTTTTGGACGCTGCTTGATGACCCTTCGAATTTTCATGTCTATCTAAGCAGAACCTTCGCAGAACAGCCCCGGGCTTCTGTTTAAAGTTGTTTAAAGTTCCCCCAAGAACCGTCCAATCCCGCTTTACAACAAGTGGAGCATCCCACTGCGATGACGCCATCATTGAGAATGGCCCGGACCCAGTCTCGCCGCTTGTACAACTTCCAAGCCTCGTGCAAAGTGCAGAGACCGCAGCCTCTTGTTTCCAACTTACAAGTCTTCAGGTGTTGGAGGACGAGCGTCCCAGGGACTAACTGTGACAGCAGACGAGCTTTGTCGTCCATGGCGGCGGCTCACCCCGACATCTAAGTCTAAAGTTACAGTTACCAGACATCCATCAATGAACTCAATATATATATATATATATATTATTTTCAGTTTATTACTGGATACATCTGCATGTCTTTATTTTTTGTTCTTAGTCATTCCGGTCATGTCGGTAAAACTCACCGTTTTTGAGCCGAGACGCCTGGCGGTTCAGAATTCATCACATTGGTATTTGCCGCGGAACCAAGCTGTCAGACTTTGTCAGAACCCCTATTCGCGGTTTCTTTTTGCCACGCTTACGGTTGACAGGTTTTAGTCTTACAGCTGAAACTGACCAAGATCACCAAGTCTATCGCCAATGACAATGATGAAGCTGGAGAGCGACTCCCCAGTGAGAAGTCTCTCTCCAGAGTCAAGACCGCAACCGCCACTTCAAGCAGTCTGTTTCAGTCAGACCGCCGTGTCCAACCGACACTGTGATTGTTAAAAACCAGTAGACCGTATATCCAAATCAAAAATTCCAGAATCCGTAGATCCGAGGAGTGGCTTGAATCCGTAGACTGACCTCTCCGGTCCGTAGACCTGCCGGTCCGTAGACCCTGGCCCGTAGACCCTGCTGGTCCGTAGGCCTTTGCTGGTCCGTAGACCCTGCTGGTCCGTAGACCCCGGTCCGTAGACCCCTGACCCATTGTATTGTCAAGGGCCAACCGGATCTTCCTGGTCCTGGTCGTCCTTTTTAATGGTCGGTTCATCTGCGTCTGCCTGAAGAGGGGGTGCGTTCAGAAGCGGCACGCTTTCCGTTTCCGTAGGTAAGTGAGCGTGAGCAGCCTCGGCTGCTTCCCACATTTCGTCCAATTCAGATCGTCGTCGCCGAGGATGCAATTCTTGCACAGGCTGCAAGGCAGCTTCCAAAGTCCTTTGCAAATCGTTCTTGCGATCGTGCGCGCCGTCCATGAGTTTTCTCATGGTCTGTGCGACGTCCGTCAACTCTTGCTGAGTCACCCCCATGCACAGAGTCGGATTGTCTTCGAATTTTTCGACAATGTCATCCCAGAGGACGACGGATTCCAGGGCCATTGCGCTCACAAAGATCACCCTGTGAAACTCCTGCGGCTCCTGTGACCCCATGGCAACGACTAGAGGGTCGACGGGTCTGAACTTCTGGCTTGAGCACCGAAAACTGCAAAGCGGCCGGGCAAACACTGGAAATGGAGTCGAGACAACAAGACACATGTGACCATCAGGGTGTCTGGAATTTGGATGATATCCACCTTATATTCAAGAATCGATGAACAACAGATATTCTATCACCAAGCATATGACCCTGCTGACATGTAGATTGCACCATTTCATTCTCGGGGCTACAATCGATGTCGCGACATTATTTAACAATCCGACCAGGCTTCGAAAGAAACCGCGTACACAGTGGCATAGTCACCTGCCACATTGTCAAAATAAGTACCACGCCTGCCATCAATCAAATCATGTTTCTTTGATTTCGACCACTTCTCGTTAACGGAGTTGCCACGGAACAGTCCATACAAGTGAAGCCATGGCTACAGAGCCTGAGACGAATGAAAGTAACAAGAGCCAGCAGCGCCATTGGTCTTAATCCATTGAACTGACAAAAAGTTACCACCGTTGCCCCCTGACCCTATGCCTAAGCCTATTAATTCCTTCACGTCCTACGACTACAATCCTTTCGCTCCAGATACAGTTACTTACCCCCGATCATGCTACCCCCACCCCCCCCCCCACCACCACCACCACCAACACCACCGCAGCGATAGCAAAGAAACAAGACAACAGCAGCAACAACAACTACTACTAATACTAAAAACACTACTGCTACAACAGCAGCAGCACAAGCAACAAAAAGAAACAGCCACAACAACAACTACAACCACAACCGCAACAACAACAAAAACTACAACAACAAAAAAGAAACTACTTCTTACTACTACTACTACTACTCCTACTCCTACTCCTACTCCTACTCCTACTCCTACTACTACTACTACTACTACTACTACTAGTACTAGTACTAGTACTAGTACTAGTACTAGTACTACTACTACTACTACTAGTACTAGTACTAGTACTAGTACTAGTACTAGTACTAGTACTAACTACTACTACTACTACTATTACTACTACTACTACTACTACTACTACTGCGGCTGCTGCTGCTACAACTACTACTGCGGCTGCTGCTACTGCTACTGCTACTGCCACTACAATACCAAGAACAACAGCAACGACAGCAACGACAGCAACGACAGCAACGACAGCAACGACAGCCACGACAGCAACGACAGCAACGACAGCAACGACAGCAACGACAGCAACGACAGCAACGACAGCAACGACAGCAACGACAGCAACGACAGCAACAGCAACATCAACAACAAAAACAAGCAACAGCAACAGCAACAGCAACAACAACAACAACGACAACAACGACGACAACAACAACAACAACAAACAACAAACAACAAACAACAAACAACAAACAACAAACAACAAACAACAAACAACAAACAACAAACAACAAACAACAAAACAAACAACAAACAACAAACAACAAACAACAAACAACAAACAACAAACAACAAACAACAAACAACAAACAACAAACAACAAACAACAAACAACACACAACACACAACACACAACAAACAACAAACAACAAACAACAAACAACAAACAACAAACAACAAACAACAAACAACAAACAACAAACAACAAACAACAAACAACAAACACAACAACAACAACAACAACAACAACAACAACAACAACAACAACAACAACAACAACAACAGCAACAGCAACAGCAACAGCAACAGCAACAACAACAACTAACAACAACAACAATCACACAACTAACAACAACATATCCATACAACATACAACATAACTAGGACAACAACCAGCAACAGCAACAGCAACAGCAATCAGCAACGCAACACAACAACAATCAAGCAACAACTTTTTAGCAAGAGACAACAACAAACAACAATCTTAACAACAATAACAACAACAACCAACTAACCAACTAATAACAACCCCACAACCTAACAACCAACAACCACTAGCCACAACCACAAATCCACATACCACTAACATTCCAACAAGAAAAACAAAAAACAAAAAACAAAAACACAAGAGAACAACAAACAAAAACAACAACAACAACAACAGCAGCAACAACAACAACAACAGCAGCAACAACAGCAACAACAGCAACAACAGCAACAACAGCAACAACGACGACGACGACGACGACGGCGACGACGACGACGACGACGACAACGACAACAGCAACAGCAACAGCAACAGCAACAGCAACAGCAACAGCAACAGCAACAGCAACAACAGCAACAACAACAACAACACCAACAGCAGCAACAACAGCAACAACAGCAACAACAGCAACAACACGACGACGACGACGACGGCGACGACGACGACGACGACGACAACGACAACAGCAACAGCAACAGCAACAGCAACAGCAACAGCAACAGCAACAGCAACAGCAACAACAGCAACAACAACAACAACACCAACAGCAACAACAACAACAACAACAACAACAACAAACGGGCAACAAAATGCAACCACGCAACCGCTCAACAGCGGCAAGGTTGGCACGGATTTTCAAGGACAAATTCCATCAACGCGATTGTCCCGAAAAACTGGTGCCAAAGACTTCTCAAACGGTGTCTAAACGCTGGGCAAAGGGACATGCCGGACATGCATGGGAAAAAGTTCTTTGCCGGAGGGGTGTTCATTTTGCTCGGCGTTCTGTCCGTCGATGCTTGGTTTTCGGTCCCTTTGCGGCGAGGCAAACTAAACGATAACCCAAGCATAGGATATGCATCAGCGTGAACGGACAGGTGGGGAAATAGCTTGGGAAGAGCTCTGCTGGGTGGGAGCGGCACTGAAAATGCGGAGCTGTTGGCGCGGGTTTTACACAGAGGAGCTTTACACAGAGGAGCTTTACACAGAGGATCTTTTACACAGAGAAGCTTGTACACAAAGAGGACTTTACACACAGAATCTTTTACACACAGAATCTTTTACACAGAGAAACTTTTACACAGGGAAGGTTTTACACACAGAAGCTTTCACAGACAGAAGCTTTTTACACCGAGAAGTCTTACACAGAGGAGCTTTTACGCACAGACGGGTGTGCACAGATAAGTCTTTACACAGAGGAGTTTTTGCACACAAAGTTTTTACACACAAAAAACGTTTACGCACAGAGGAGCTTTACACACAGAAGCTTTTACACGCAGAAGCTTCTGCACGGGAAAGCCTTTACATAGAGAAGCTCTTACACACAGAAGCTTTTACACTCAGAAGTTTTTACACAAAAAAGCCTTTACACAGAAACTTTGACACACAGACGCGTTTACACAGAGGAGTCTTGACACAAGGGCGCGTTTACACACAGAAGCCCTTACGCACAGACGCTTTTTGGCACAGAGTAGCTGTTACACAGAGAAGTCTTTACACAGAGAAGTCTTTACACAGAGAAGTCTTGACACAGAGAAGCCTGTACACACAAGGCTTGTACAGAGAGAAGCCTTTTATACAGAGAAGTCTTGACACAGAGGAGTTTTTACAAAGAGAAGTCCTTATACACACAAAGGAGATTTACACACAGAAGCTTTTACACACAGACACTTTTACACACAGACAGAAGGTTTTACAAATAGAGGCTCTTTCGGCGCACAGAAACTTTTCCACAGAGCAGCTTGTACACACAGAAGCTTTTACACAAAAAAGCCTTTACACAGAGAAGTTTTTACACACAGGAGCTTTTGCACAAGGAAACTTTGACACAGGAAAGCTTTTACACACAGGAACTTTCACACACAGAAGCTTGTTACACCGTCAAGTCTTACACAGAGGAGCTTTTACGCACAGACGCGTTTACACAGAGAAACCTTTACACAGAGGAGCTTTTGCACACAGAAGCCTTTTACGCACAGAACCTTTTGCACAAAGTAGCTTTTACCCAGAGAAGTCTTACACAGAGAAGCTTTTCCGCAAAGACGCGTTTACACAGAGAAGTCTTTATACAGAGGAGCCTTTACGCACAGACGCGTTTACACAGAAAAGCCTTTACACAGAGGAGCTTTTGCACACAGAACCTTGTACACACAGACGCGTTCACACACAGAAGGTTTTACAAACAGACAACTTTGCGGTGCACAGAACTTTTACAGACATAGAGCAGCTTTTACGCAACGAAGCTTGTACACACCGGGGAGCTTTTATACACAGAAGCTTTTACAGAAGTATTTTTTACATACACACAGAAACTTTTACACACAGAAGCTTTTACACACAGAAACTTTTACACACAGAAGCTTTTACACACAGGAGCTTTTACACAAAAAACCCTTTACACAAAGGAGCTTTTACACACAGACGGGTTTACACAGAGGAGTCTTTACACACGGTGGCATTTACACAGGAAAGCTTTTACACACAGAAGCTTTTACACAGAGTAGTTTTTGCTCACGCCCAAGGAACGGCCCCGTGGAATATGTTTGTTTTTAGCAAACATGGGTTGTGGTGGGGTGGGGTGGGATGTTAACGTTCATGTTACGCTGATGATGTTACGCTGCTCGTGGGGGTTGGGGTGGGGTGGGGTGGGATGTTAACGTTCATGTTACGCTGATGATGTTACGCTGCACCTGGGGGTTCGGGTAACGCAAACACGTTGAAGAAGCTGGCTGACTTGGCCTCCACGTGCTGAGACAAAAAAGTCCGTTTTTTTTCAAACGCGTGTGTTGCACATGGATGCTAAACATGGGTAGAACTGCGAATTCATAGCCTCAAAGTCATGCAAATACCATCGAAAATGGATGATGGTTTGTCAAAGAGAAAACAGAAACCCTGTAAGGATTGTCGATTTTATGCATGGAGCATGTTGAGAACTCGCAAAAACAGCGGGACCGGAATTATGACGTGACCTAGTTTTTGACAAAGAGAAATCTTTACACAAAGAAGTCTTGACACAGAGAAGCTTGCACACACAGAGGCTTTTACACAGAGAAGCTTTTTACACAGAGCAACTTTTTCACAGAGTAGCTTTTACACGGAACTTTTACGCAGAGAAGCTTGTACACTCAGAGGCTTTGACACAGAGAAGTCTTTTACACAGAGAAGCTGTTACACACAGAAGCTTTTACACAAACAAAACCTTAACACAGAGGAACTTTTACAGACAGAAGCTGGTACGCAAAGAAACTTCCACAAACAGACATTTTTACAAACAGAAACTTTTACACACAAAGGACGTTTTACACAGAAACTTTTACACACAGAAGCTTTTACACAAAAAACATTTCCACAAACTTTTACGCAAAGAAACTTTTACACGCAGAAACTTTTACACACAGAAACTTTTACACACAGAAGTTTTCTCACAAAAAATGCACAGAGGAACTTTTACGCAAAAGAAACTTGTACGCACAGACGCGTTTACACACAGTAGTTTTTCGCATAGACGCTTTTGTACAGAGAAGTCTTTACCCATCTTTCATCATGTCTCATTTTTCATGATCATTCTGTCACCTTCATATCTTCGTTTTCATGCTCTTGTGGTCAACTCCCTCCGTCGTTTAGTTTTCATTTCGCACGGTGTTCTGTCCGTCCACGCTTTGTCCTCGCTCCCTCTGCGGCGAAGCAAACTAAACGAGAACCCTGGAATAAATAGCGACTAGAAAGATGGGATAGAGTTAATTACATTAGCAGAAACAGCGACTAGAAGAATGTAGACGTAGCTGACACAGCATGCTGTGGTGAATTGTGGCCCCTGATACCATCAGTGCGCACGATGTTTCAGTAAAGATCTTAGGCCGATTTCGTTCAGAGCGCAGCTGCCCACACCACATTTTTTTAAAAACGTGTGCTGTTTGCCGTCTTGCTTTTGGGCTCTCTGGCCCACCTTGTTTTTCGAGATATGGACATGCGAACTCCCCGGAACATAAGATGGGGCAGTGCCTGTAGGTGCAGAACTAGGGGGCCATTAGATCCCTTAGGCAGGCTGACTAAGGAGCAGCACGTGACACAGTCAAATCGAAAAGGCCATGGATTACAGCAGCTGATGCGTCGTCGTTTGTCGTCCATGGGAAAATGTGGAAACCGTAAAAAGTATTGCCGATCGCAGAGAGAAGGAGAGCAGAGTCAACGCAGAGAGGCATGTGTAAGTCATTTTGGGTGCTTCCTTTGCGACATACGCCAAGATCATGATTGGCCTTTCTGGTTGGTTCTCAATTGGCATACAAGATGCAATATTCATTACTGTTGTGGTGGACGCCAAACTCCTCTGATGTTCACCTTTTCAATGCGATGAGACTCGGTCCCCAAGGAATGTGCGCCAAGACTCTGAAGTCGTGATCGAGAACGTTTCAGCCAAGTCTGGTGCTGGCTTCTTTGCCATGGGAAGTGTCTACATTTCGGTGGGGCACTCGGTGCGTTCGCTGCCATGCTGAAGAGCTGTGTAAAAGGACGCTAACAGGCTCATTCACAGCATTTTCAATTCCCATGTGCGCATTGTTACACGTATTTTTTGTGACTCCCACAGCAGCATGTTGCTGAAAGACATGTCTCTTTTGATTTGTTTGTTCTCTCAACTGACTCTTGTGCGATTGCTGATTGGCTCAGGACAACTCAATGATCTTCATTCAGAATGCCAGATCCACCAAAAGCGGAGGTGGCTTCTCAACCAAAAAACGCCTGCGAGTGTCCAACAGCTCAGTTGTGAGCCTTGAGAACGTGACCGCGCAGAATCATGGAGGAGGTTTCTATGCCCTTGGAGATGTTGAGATAGCTGGCCACTCGACGGTCAACATTTCCAACAGTCACGCTGAATCAGGAGATGGAGGAGGTTTTCGCATTGGAAAGGGCTTGAAGGTGTCCAACTGCTCAAGACTCATCATTCGGAATGCGACAGCTGGAAAATATGGAGGAGGATTCTATGCCAAGAGGACCTTGATCAGCAGGTCCACAGTCACCATTCAAAATGCCACGGCGCAGCAGTTTGGTGGAGGGTTTTATGCATTTGATGATGTTGTCATTGAAGAGATGTCAAGCGTCAGCATTTCCAGTTCAAGATCGGGAGACCAGGGCGGAGGCTTCCAAGCGGAGGGGCGCTTGCAGGTGACCAACAGCTCAGTTGTCACCCTTCAAAATGTGACCGCACAAAACTATGGAGGAGGGTTCATTGCTTTTGGAGAGGTAGAGATAGCTGGGAACTCGACGGTCAACATTTTCAACAGTCAAGCTGAAACAGGAGATGGAGGAGGTTTTGACACTGAAAAGGGCTTGAAGGTGTCCAACGGCTCAAGACTCATCATTCGGAATGCGACAGCTGGAAAATATGGAGGAGGATTCTATGCCAAGGGGAGGGCTTTGATCAGCAGGTCCACAGTCACCATTCAAAATGCCACGGTGCAGCAGTCTGGTGGAGGGTTTTATGCATCTGATGAGGTTGTCATTGAAGAGATGTCAAGCGTCAGCATTTCCAGTTCAAGATCGGAAAAAGCTGGCGGAGGCTTCTTTACGGACAGACGCTTGCAGGTGACCAACAGCTCAGTTGTCAGCCTTCAGAACGTGGCCACACAAAAAAATGGAGGAGGTTTCAATGCCCTTGGAGAGGTTGAGATAGCTGGCCACTCGACGGTCAACATTTTCAACAGTTACGCTGAAACAGGAGATGGAGGAGGTTTTCGCATTGGAAAGGGCTTGAAGGTGTCCACCGGCTCAAGACTCATCATTCGGAATGCGACAGCTGGAAAATATGGAGGAGGATTCTATGCCAAGGGGAGGGCTTTGATCAGCAGGTCCACAGTCACCATTCAAAATGCCACGGCCCAGCAGCATGGTGGAGGGTTTTGTGCATCTGATGAGGTTGTCATCGATGAGATGTCAAGCGTCAGCATTTCCAGTTCAAGATCGAGATGGGGCGGAGGCTTCCAAGCGGATAGACGGTTGCAGGTGACCAACAGCTCAGTTGTCAGCCTTCAGAACGTGACCGCGCAGACTTCTGGAGGAGGTTTCTATGCCCTTGGAGAGGTAGAGATAGCTGGCCACTCGACGGTCAACATTTCCAACAGTCACGCTGAATCAGGAGATGGAGGAGGTTTTCGCATTGGAAAGGGCTTGAAGGTGTCCACCGGCTCAAGACTCATCATTCGGAATGCGACAGCTGGAAAATATGGAGGAGGATTCTATGCCAAGGGGAGGGCTTTGATCAGCAGGTCCACAGTCACCATTCAAAATGCCACGGTGCAGCAGCATGGTGGAGGGTTTTATGCATCTGATGAGGTTGTCATCGATGAGATGTCAAGCGTCAGCATTTCCAGTTCAAGATCGAGATGGGGAGGAGGCTTCTTTACGGACAGACGCTTGCAGGTGACCAACAGCTCAGTTGTCAGCCTTCAGAACGTGACCGCGCAGACTACTGGAGCAGGTTTCAATGCCCTTGGAGAGGTAGAGATAGCCGGGAACTCGACGGTCAACATTTCCAACAGTCAAGCTGAAACAGGAGATGGAGGAGGTTTTTACACTGAAAAGGGCTTGAAGGTGTCCAACGGCTCAAGACTCATCATTCGGAATGCGACTGCTGGATATTTTGGAGGAGGATTCTATAATAACAAGGGCAAGACCTTGATCAGCAGGTCCACAGTCAGTATTCAAAATGCCACGGCCCAGGAGTGTTGTGGAGGGTTTTATGCATCTGATGAGGTTGTCATCGATGAGATGTCAAGCGTCAGCATTTCCAGTTCAAGATCGGAAAAAGCTGGCGGAGGCTTCCATACGAACGGACGCTTGCAGGTGACCAACAGCTCAGTTGTCAGCCTTCAGAACGTGACCGCGCAGACTACGGGAGCAGGTTTCAATGCCCTTGGAGAGGTTGAGATAGCTGGCCACTCGACGGTCAACATTTCCAACAGTCACGCTGAAACAGGAGATGGAGGAGGTTTTCGCATTGGAAAGGGCTTGAAGGTGTCCACCGGCTCAAGACTCATCATTCGGAATGCGACAGCTGGAAAATATGGAGGAGGATTCTATGCCAAGGGGAGGGCTTTGATCAGCAGGTCCACAGTCACCATTCAAAATGCCACGGTGCAGAAGTTTGGTGGAGGGTTTTGTGCATCTGATGAGGTTGTCATTGAAGAGATGTCAAGCGTTAGCATTTACAGTTCAAGATCAGCAAATCAGGGCGGAGGCTTCTCAACCGAAAAACGCTTGCAGGTGACCAACAACTCAGTTGTCACCCTTCAAAATGTGAACGCACAAAACTATGGAGGAGGGTTCATTGCTTTTGGAGAGGTAGAGATAGCTGGGAACTCGACGGTCAACATTTCCAACAGTCAAGCTGAAGCAGCAAATGGAGAAGGTTTTGACACTGAAAAGGGCTTGAAGGTGTCCACCGGCTCAAGACTCATCATTCGGAATGCGACAGCTGGAAATTATGGAGGAGGATTCTATAATAACAAGGGCAAGACCTTGATCAGCAGGTCCACAGTCACCATTCAAAATGCCACGGCCCAGCAGCATGGTGGAGGGTTTTGTGCTGCTGATGAGGTTGTCATCGATGAGATGTCAAGCGTCAGCATTTCCAGTTCAAGATCGGAAAAAGCTGGCGGAGGCTTCCATACGGACGGACGCTTGCAGGTGACCAACAACTCAGTTGTCAGCCTTCAGAATGCGACCGCTGGAAGTCATGGAGGAGGTTTCAATGCCCTTGGAGAGGCTGAGATAGCTGGCCACTCGACGGTCAACATTTTCAACAGTTACGCTGAATCAGGAGATGGAGGAGGTTTTCGCACTGAAAAGGGCTTGAAGGCGTCCAGCGGCTCAAGACTCATCATTCGGAATGCGACAGCTGGAAAATATGGAGGAGGATTCTATACCAAAGGCAAGACCTTGATCAGCAGGTCCACCGTCAGCATTCAAAATGCCACGGCCCGGCAGCTTGGTGGAGGGTTCAGTGCTGAAGGAGTCGCAGTTATCCAGGATTCTACCGTGGCCATGTTCAGCACGGATGCCGGGGCACATGGTGGTGCTTTTTCTGTGTTTGGTTTGACTTTGCACAGAAGTCAATTGTCGGCCAGCCACTCCACAGCGCTCGGATCGGGTTTCGGAGGTCGTGTAGATGGTCAAGTGCTTCTTTCATCTGAATCCAACTTGGTGGTGAAGGATGCCCAAGGTCTCGACAATTCCAGCGTGCTGGCAGCAGGTTGCCTCCACCTGCATGATCGGTCACACATTCTCTTTGAAGATGCCCTTGGTGGCCATGGGGTGGAGTTGCAAAATAGTGGATGCTCTGACGTTTGCTCAAACAGTACGTTCTATGTCGAAGCGGATGCAGCCCTCAACGCCAGTGGTCGCTTGAGCTCCGGTTTTCTCTCCCTTGCGTCCTGCCCGAAGGAGAAGGTACGTCTGTCAGGCATCCACCTGCACTCCTGGTCCAGCGCGTTGCTCAGCACCCGGCCCAGTTCTGTGGTGGTCGACCAAGTGACTATCGACTACGAGCCACCCATCGACAATTTGCAGGTCCTGGCTGCCAAGGACGGGCTCAAGGTGTCAGCAGGCGTCAGTGCGAGAGACTTTGGATGTTCGGATTTTGACTAACCTCTCAGAAAAAGTAGTCCTGGCAGGTCGGACCAAGTTATGTTTGTCTCTGGACTCTGGTTTTCCAATTAAATTGCGTAATGTTTGAAAGTCAGCAACTTGTTGAACTAATCAGCAGCAGGATGGCTTTGAGATCGACTCTTTGACGGTTTCCTGCCGGAACTGCCCATGGGGCGTGACTTTCAACGCTACAAAGGACAGAAGTCTGAAAGCCGTGAGCTCTGAATATCTCAAATGCTCCAAGACCGTCACAGCGCCACTTGGTGCACAAGTGTTGGCTCTCCTTTACCACCGACTTACCTGTATGATATATGTTTGTCGATACTCGCATTATTTATTGTCAAAATTACCCAGCCTCCCCAATTTCTACTCCAGGCGCTAAAACGGATTTCCACTGTATTCACGGAACGATAGAGGTTTCAGGTGCAATTTGTTGCTACTCG
This sequence comes from Cladocopium goreaui, assembly GCA_947184155.2. Taxonomy (NCBI): domain Eukaryota; class Dinophyceae; order Suessiales; family Symbiodiniaceae; genus Cladocopium; species Cladocopium goreaui. Next base: position 22,558 of record CAMXCT020001269.1, on the reverse strand, counting down.
TATGTCTAACAAGTGTTTGTATATCTTTCAAACTGCGTGTCCGATATTTCCTGTAAACTGCGTTGAGGTCCAAAGGCCTGACGCAGCGTTGCAAGTGTTCCAACTACCAGTCTCTCAGCTCGCTGGCTTGTTTTTCTTTTTCTCAATGTTAGCTTTCCTACCGATTGGTTTTTCAAGGGCGAAACCATGCAAAATCCACGTGCTGATCAATCTTATAAGCCATGTGCATCAGCCATTCTTTTGCAAGATTTGGAATACCTCCGATTTCCAGACACAGTTTAACACCCCAGCTGTCTATTCAATTTTTGATAGTAATTTAGGGCTGAACACCGCTCGAAGCCTGCGGATGCCAGACGGAAGGATTGCAACCGAGCACTTCCGCGGTGTAGATATGGTGCCCTTGGAAAGCAGTTTCCAGACGTGCATGTTCTGCAGCTCGTCCTGCAACAAGTTTACCCCTTGGAACCCTTTGGCCCTTTGGGATTTTGTGTGCAATCGGTTTTCGCATGTTTTGACCCCTGCCCTGTTTGTAGCTGAGGCAAACCTCACTTCCATTTTCAGAATGACGATTGCCGGAAGTGTGGAATCTTCAATGCTTGGTCTGATGGAAAGAAAGATGTTTGTCACGTTCTGCCACGCCAGAGCTCAGCAGAGTTGTTCGCACTTTTGACAGGTGCAGCTGTTGTGGTCATTTTAACCTTCCTTGCTTTTGAGATTTTGCATGCTCCTTTGATGATCGTGGATGCGAAATCATCATATTTGGACCCAAGGCAAGCTGACAGCAAAACAATTTTCACATTTTCCGTGCAGGGGCCGATTGTTGATCTTCCCAAAAGCCTGTCTCGATTGGTGAACCGAAGGGTGCGTTTTCGGGCAAGGGGAACAGGATTGATATGGCTAGACCATGACCAGAAGAAGTCCAACACAATCAAAGTTCGCAGTATTGCACGCAGAAAGCTTTTGCTGCAATACACGAGTCCCCCGTTCTCTTGCGCTACGTGCAAGGGTTCTTTGCACGCTGCTGATTTTTTTTATCTGCTCGGCATGCTGACAGTGTGCATATTGTTTGTCGCAATGCTGCCTGTAATCATCAAAGTAGCAGTCATATCCGGAAACGGTGTGGGACATGTCTTCGCCCCTTTGGCCGGCAAAGAGATTTGTTTTGTGCATAAGTGAATCTAATCAGGTTTTTTTTGAGTGTTTGTTTAGTTTTGTGCATTGCCGTGATGGAAAGACACTCTGCGCCAAGGTTACTGCAATTTATGTGTCTCTTCCTCTGGTTGCTGTTGCTGCGCTGCTGCACTTCCCAATCGCGTGGCTGATCCAACGGCTATATCGTAGAACGTCATTTTCGGAGGCTTTGGATGAGTACAGGAAGCAGATCAACTGCAAGCCATTTCCAGGGCCTGATGGAACCCATCCCCGCAACCAGGGCTTGCAGGTTCTGACTTTGCGGGGCTTGTGGATGCACTTCGAGAGTTTCTCTTCTCACCAGCAACGCTTTTGTCGAGCTCGTGTGCTCACACAACTAGCTCGTTTCACATTAATGCTCGGATCTGAATGGACAGACAGAGACAAAGTATCTTCTTTCTGTTCATGTCAGCAAAGAACCGTAAGAGAAAACACATGTCCCAACTTGTTCAACTCAGGCTTTATTCTCGAGCGCAATATGCACTTTGTGGTTGCCAACATAGTGAGGCCCCTAACGCAAAGCAAAAGAGTTTCCTTTGTAAGTCTTTGGGGTGGCAGGCAGGTGGATTACTTTGTGTCACTTGGCATGCTTTTGGCAAAGTTGTTTTTGATTTGTTTTCTTCCAACGTTTGTGCACCTTTGCCAAGCCCCTCCAAGCCTCCCCTACGTTTTGTGGAAGGTCCCATTCCTGGGGCACCAGCTTTCCGCACTTCGTGCATTCCATCCAATGCCATGCGTTGTCCGAAGAGGGCCCCACTTCTTGGATTGATGCAGCATATTGGATATGTTCGTTTGCAACTTGGAGGAGAACACTAGCCCATTTTCACGGTGGTGTTTGTGTTTGAAGAATATATTATATTGGCAGTGGCACAGCGTGCTGAAACCCTATAGTTACATAATTAAATCCGATTATTATTTTGAGTTTTGAGGATGAATCAGGGATGTTCCACCCTCCTTTACGCACCAGACAGGCTACAAAGCTGCGTTTTTCATTTGCGAGCCTTTTGTGCCTAGTGCGATGGTGCCTATTCATAAAAATGATTTGAGGGTGAAATGTTGTGAAATGAGAGGAAATTACTTTTGCAAAAAAAAGATGGTCATCTATGCTGAGGTGCATTCAAGATAGTCAAATATTCACCCAAATGTTTTGGAACTTTGATTCTTAAACTACTTTGATACAACATGTAAAAACTTCAATTCATTGGTATTTGAAGCAGTTGAAACTAGCCCTAACTTGGTTGACTATACAATAGCCAAATCCTCGTACCATCAATCAAGAGCAGCAATACACAGTGAAATTATAGTGAAGTCACTCTATCAGAATAATAGATCTCATGTTTTCGTCCAGTCAAATCATTCCTTCGATTTGTTCCATTACTATAACTGTGTCAAACTTTGTTTTGGAATTCTCAGGGCACATCAAATGGTCAAATCGTTTCAAATCCCATGTTCGAAGTCTTTGGATCGCAGATGCCTAGAATAACAAACGTGACTTTCTTGAAGATGGCTATACATCAGCATATGACAGCAAATCCAAGCCGAGGGCATACATACCAGATATCTATATCACCCCTTTTTTCATGCAATTCAAGACATACCACTACTATCCTGTTAAAATTGTCGATGCGAAAAACTGGTTGAGCCCCACTCTGACAATCGCATTTATTGCGGTCAACTTTGATGCTTTTTGTTTTTCCAATATTTCCAATTCTCTCTCTAAAAGGGTCTGATTTATGCTGAGGACCTTTGCGCGACATGATTAATGAGTAGATGGACGTTTGAGTAGTCTGGTGAATCATATATTACATATGTTAACAGTTTGAAATGTAGCCTAACATGTATCTATTATATATTTTCAATATACATACATTGAGGTTCGGCCCGCCAAAGTGATATCACGAAAGCCAGCCGGTGGGCTTGGCTGAAGTTATTGATGCGAGGGAAACGAGTTTAGGGGGTCCGCGTTCAGAGCGGGACAAACTGGCACAAACATGGTCATGTGGGTGGTGTTTATGGTTTGTGATCTTGCAAGTTTTCCAGGCTGACGTACCAGGTGGCAATTGGGTGACGGCGGGGTTCAATCCCCCTGGTCCGAATTTTAAGGGGGACGTGGCGCTGTGATCTTGAGATTTTTCCGAGAACGCGAACGTTGTAGGCAGCAAACAGGCTGAAGCTCTTGGTGCCGTATTTTAAGATTTTTTAAAAACATATAGTTTTATGATGTTTTGTGATGTTTTATGATGTTTTATGTTGTTTTATGATGTTTTATGAAACCTTCCCTCAAACGCTCGGGAATGCTCCCGGCTCCTCCAAAACAACCCTTTTCTTAATTATTAAAAGCATTTTCGAGCGATCCTGACTTATGTGAACCCTCCTTAAACAGCCCAAAGCATTGCCAAATGGTCGAAAAAAATATGTTCTTTGCCGATTCAGCCCTCAAAGTTTGAAGGCTACACTGGCATGAGCGAAATAAACTATTACTATAGAACGCACAAGTCACTGATGTTTATGCCATGAAAAGTAGCATGGATCACAAGACACAAGACAGCTGAAACACAATCAGGAAAATCTGGGATCTTCTCTGGATTGTGTTTCAACCCTGATCTGAAACAGAAACAAACAAATTTGTGATTGACATTAAAAAAAGACTATCCGCTGTCGAATGTGTTGAATAAAGTTTGATAGGATAAGAAGCCTCAACGCTTGCCGCACTTACAGAAAATGGCCTAGCCTTCGAATATCACCTTCTTTTTGCTGTTCGCCAGAAGTGAACATTGCAAAGAACTGGATATGACTGTTTGCGTTTGTTCTGCAGTGGTGCAACTTCAGTCAACAGTGCTTATATATCGTTGTAATAATTTCCTTTGTGCTCTTGAAGTATTTCCTTTGCCCTTATGACAGGCTTACAGCGCCATACCCTCTGGATTTGTTTTGCCGCTCATGCATGTATCTAGTCTGAGCTTTACAGCGTCTGGATCCGACATATTTGATGTTGTTGAAATTGTTGGTTTGTTTGTCCTGATAACGGTTAAGTTAAGTGATAAATGGTGATAAGTGTAGAGTTTGACGGCAAGGACATGTACAATATATACATTTTCTTTGGTCGACTGTGTGAGTTGTGTTTGCATAAATGTCATATGTATTCGTACTGCACGTTGCACCTTGGCTGGGCCCATTCTTTTAAGGATGTTTCAATGCCCACTCATTTATGGTACCCACTGCTTCATATAGCCATGCATTGAAGTCTTGGATGACCGGCCAAAATTGCTCAGAATAATAATTGTAACTAACATTCCCAATTATCATGGTGATTGTTTGACTATCCTTAATATATTTGTCACTTATGGGTTAGCGGTTAGCCCCTTGAAAGATTTGACTATTTGAATTTACACAATCAATTTCAACAATATAACAGTTGACTATTTAATTTTGTTAAACACACGCTGGTTTGAACAGAGAATTCTGTATTTCACATAAATGAAAACAGCATAAAACATCTAGAATACAAACATTACTCTGTATTAATTGGTGCTGTAAATTAGTTTATGTTTGTTTTGTTCGTTTGACTTTGTCATGTCTACTCTGCAGTTTAGAGTCGTGTTATTGAAAGGTCTGACAGTTTGACCAGGAATGTGCGTGACTTTGTGGTCTTATTACCATTTACTTGTGCAATTTAAAGCACTAAATGGGCTGACACTCTTTTTAGGGCCATGTGCCTTGGCCTATTTTAATTACAGATGCATGTTTACTCCAAAATCAACTGTGGAATCTTCACGTGGAAGAGTTAATTGCATAATATGATTGCATGTGTTTTGTTACCTCTGTCGCGCCTTTGGCGGTGGGGTCCATGCTGCGGGGTTGCTGCTACAGTGTGGGGGCCAGGGCAGACAAAGAAAAGGAAGGAAACATGTGTCCAAGAAATGGAATTAACCCCAACAGTTTTTCGACATGATTTTATCTTGTCAAAATTGGAAAGCAGAACACCTAGCACCCCATACCAAACACCAGTTTCGAACCCCTTAAAGATTCACTTGCTGGCATCCACTTGGCCTCCGAAAGCATAATCACCAGCACCGGCATCAATTTGCCAAATTCTGCATTTTCAGCACAGCACCTTAACAGCAGTTTCTGCGGCAATTCCATGGCCACCACTTCCAGCAACCCCTTGGCTTGGGTGAAGCATGGTGAAGCAAAGCAAATGCTGAGGCCTACACACAGCAAGGTCGCACACCTGCGGTGATCCCAGGTGCCGCCCTGCTTAGGCCAACGTTAGGCATTGGTCGACGAATAACTATTGTTCAAAGGCTTGACCAACATGTTTGCTCATTTTCTTTTATGTGCTGATGTGTTTTCCTTATTTGTATTTAAGCTGTGCCATTCCGCTATGTATTTTGTTTATCTTAATTGGATGGTACCTCGCGTTAGAATTCTTTAGGTGCCCTTCTCTTAGGCATTTACTTCCGTCAAAATAGTTTAGACTACATTGTATCCTGTGCAAAATCGCCCAGGCGAACAACCAGTGGAGAATTGAAGCCGAACTGGGAAGTGATCCCATGGAGAGCGCCTTTGCACTCGCCTTGACAGCGGGAATCAAGGGAGTCGCGATGGTCATGGACCAGGAAGCGCAGCCGCTCACAAGTGACCCGACCAGAGGAAGGGTAATCATAATAAGCAATCATTCTTTCAATTGTTTTTTTGTCTCGGTTTGTTCTGATTTTATGTATGGTTGCTATTGCCTTTGCGTTTGCTTCTTTTCCTACTTATTTATTTCTTCGTTTCGCTTTTCTGTTTCTTCGTTTGTCTGCTTCTCTGCTGCTCCGCTTCTCTGTTTCTTGTATTTCAATTGTTTTTTGTTTCTCTGCTTTTCTGCTAGGTAGCAGTAAGTCAACCCTAAATAAACCTTAAACGGCCTTCAGCCAACCAAAAACTAATCCCCAACCGACCTTAAATAGAAACTTAAACCAACCTTCAGGAAACCCCAAACCAACCTTCAGTAACCTTAAACCCAGCTAATCAAATCCGAAACCAAACGTAGATAAACACACACACACATATATATATATATATAAACCCTAAAGCAGCCCTTAACCCCAATAAACCTTGGACCAACATTTCATAGCCCTAAACCAACCCTAAACAAACCCTGATTCATTTTTAATTAAACCCCAAGCCCGCAATAAATTCAAGTGTGGCCACTAGCAGCAGCATTTGTAGCGCAAATTGCAAATAGTAGCTGCGAAAATTATCGAACACATAGCCCCTGCGCCACGTTTCCCACAGACTCCTAGCCCCAAGATAAAAACTGAAAACAGTTCCCCAAACGGACTAGAAGAAAAATCGCCAAAACCCCCTCGACAACATGTTAAAAGAGCTGCATGGATTCAGCAGCGCTATCTTGATACCGGGTTCTTCAAAAAAAACAGCCATCCACAAACAACCACATAGATACATACATGACCCCCGCAACCCCCAACTTCAATGTTGTGCTTGGAAGTGCCGAACACCATGAACAGAAATGGTTGTTTTTTTTGAAGGCCGCCAAACACATAATTCAGAGTACAACATTGAATTGGGGGACGGGGGCGACATAACGTCTATGGTCTTCTATTTCATAGGATGGCTGTTTTTTTTGAAGAACCCGGACTCAGAACAAACATAACAGCATTCACCCCTTTGTTTGCTTCTCAGCTTCCTGTCATTTTTTTCACACGGACATTGACTGACATTATGCATTTCCAGGTGCATGAAACATATTGCACGCACAGTGCATAGCACAAATTTAATATGGTACACGCAGGCGACTCACAGCAGAGACCTTGCCATTCTTATGCCCATAAGCGGCTCATCACCTTCCTGGCTTGCAGCGGCTTCAAGCCCAAGTTGTCGACCAGCTCTGCCGAGGTCAGCTCGCAGAGCATCTGGCCATCAACGCCATTCTCTTGAAATGTAGGCGCCAAGTGCCCCAATGAGATTTGATGCAAAAAGGACAAGACCTCTTCAACTGACCATGACTCCGCATCTGCAACAGAAACGGGGCGATGGTCAGAACTGCCTTGACGGGATGCATTTGCCACCGGAGAGGGAGAAGCTGTGATGTGCCGCAACAGGAAATGGGCGAAGCAGTGGCCGCATCCCTGGATGACATGCTTGGGAATCTGGATGGGCTTTGTGAAGTTGAAGACAAGCAAACGCTTCAACATCATATCCACATCCCCCTGCTGCAAGAACTTTTTTCCCTTAAGTTCTGTAATGTCAGCTGACAAAGTTGTGATGAACACAGGGTCATCCTTGGAGTACCGCAAGTGCCCAGAGAATTGGTTTTGCGGCCTCGAAATAATAAATGGAGCCCCTTCAAACCAGAGCAGCTGCAAAGCGTAGGGAATGACATCCTCATTGAACCGCCAATCATCCAAGAAGGCCAAGCGTGCTTTCTCCAAACCCATGAGTGGGAAGGAGCTTTTGGATGGAGGAGCCACAAACACTGCGTCAGGACCAAAGACTTTCAGCAATGGCCTGAAAAGGAAAGACTTTCCTTCGTTGCCATGTAATCCAGCATGGCAGACAAGGGCGCCTTTGGCCCGACCATCTTTCAAGGCAGTGGCCATGGCTTGACACCACTGTGCCTCTTGAATGCCATTCTGCTGCAAGATTTGCTGCGCATGGCCAGCCCAAGCACCATTGCAAGTGCAAGCATTGTCTTGCGCATCCTGCAAGACTTGCCACCGCGTCTTGGCTTGGAAGGCAATGTAGTCCTCGACATGCTGAACCTTCCAGCTTTTCTCAACGATGGCTTGCAACCGGTCCCAATTGTGGAAGCAAAAATCCACCATCATGGGCCCACCACACCTCTTGGCATAGGCCATGAGGCGCTCCCCGGCATCGGGTCCTGGCTGGATGTTTTGCTCCACGGCAATGGGCCAGAGGTCAACCTCACGCCAGCGCTTGTCCCCTTTTCCACTGGCATGGCGTTGCAGCCTGTCCCGCTCTCGCCTTTTGGCCCAGGCGTTGCTGGTGACGGGGGCTTGGCTCGCCTCTGCCAGTGGCGGGTGTGTTGCATTATTTGCCGCCCATAACCATGGATGTGGATCCAGCTCCTCCATGGGTTTCGTAGGGGATGGCAAGTAGCAATATGCTACGCAGGAGGAATAGCCGTCATGGCTGCATGACCAATGTGAAGCCAAACCATTCGCACGGAGAAGCTCGCGCTTCAGCGGCATGAACCTGAAGCACCTGTCAGCAAGTAAAGCCACATGGTAATGAACTTCCCCGTTGTTGTGCCTTTCCAAGAAGACAGAGAGGAGAAGGAAAGCCAATGGGGCCTGTCGACCCGCTTGTGTTGCTGTCAAAGCAGCATGAAAGCAGGCTCCAATCTGTTGAGGTGTGAAATTCCTTGGGGGCACAAGCCTGTGACCATCAGCACTGGTCTCTGCCTCTGTGTGGGGCAAAGTGACCAAATAGGCTCTTTTGGATTTGCTGACATCTTCCACGCCCATGTCGCAGTCAGTGGATTGCTGAGCCATGCTTGCCTTTTGGGCCATGGCATTTTGCAAACACTCTTCCAGAATGCTTCGAACTTCCTGCGCATGGGGTTCCAAACTGCCAGCTGTGACTTGCAGGTGCTCTTCAAGCTTGCGGCGGAAGTCGTGAATGCTGCATCTTTGGAAATCCACGACTGGCAACAGTTCTTGCACTGCTGCCTTCAGGCTTGCTTCAGCTGGCACAGCATGTGCTTCCATGGGGAAAAACGCTGTACAAAGCCCAGAAAGCAAAATGGCTGCAGACAAATGTGAGAATGATGCCGACACAGTGTCAGAAAATCGGAATTAGATTGGTGTGCTGGTGTTTCTTTGTGTGTGTATGTGTGGGTGTGTGCTTGCACCTGTGCAGGCGCGCCAACATTGGTCGCGCTGCGTTAACTACATACTACATACAGCGACAGTCTTAGGCAACCTCATTCCGCACTGTGGGGATGCACTGGCTGTCGTTCCGCGTGGCACGCGCACCAGTTTGGACAGTGGATGCTCAATCCTACACACCTGCCATGCAACGCACATGCAACACACATGCAACACACATGCAACACACATGCAACACGACATGCAACACGAGCATTTTCCCTGTAAATTTCCAAGAAATGTGCCCGCGGGGGTGAAAATCTAGACTTTTCATTCTAAGACCGGAGTTGGGCTGCAAACGTCAAATCCTGCACGTTGACTGTAAATTTACAGGGAAAATGCTCGTGTTGCATGTCGTGTTGCATGTGTGTTGCATGTGTGTTGCATGTGTGTTGCATGTGCGTTGCATGGGCAGGGCCATGCAAATCACATACCTGAACTGGGGAAATAGGAAAAGCGTGGCAGGCACAAGAGTTTTAGGTGGCAGGCGCGAGACTTTGGAAGCTGAGAACCTTGGAGCTGCAGTAATGCTTATCCAACCAAAACCTCGCAAGCTGCTGCGCCCCTGTTTGGCTCAATCAGGCATGCAAGAGTCCGGCCTTGGCAATGCACGAAGCAATGCGATGTGAAACGAATGAGCCCGTCAATCCCGGGCAATGGTTCCGCCTTTGGCGGCCACAACAGCTTTCGCCCGGTCTTTGATGGACGCAACAGCTGCAAGGATGGCATCTCTCTTCAAAGATCTAGCAGCTGCACGAAGCAAAGTGCCAAACTGTTTGACAGAAGTTGGGCCTTGAAGCTTTTTGATGACCCGCTCCTCCACTGCGTGCCAGACATGAAAATCAAGCGGGTTCAAATCAGGTGAATATTTCGGAAATGGGATAGCCCTGATGCCAACTTCCTTCTTGGCATTCAGCCCTTTGCCAGACTTGAAGCCGCTTGGGTCGTTGTCCTCCAACACCACATATTTGGCCTTCATGCCACGGTACTTTTGGAGAGCTTTGAGCAAAGGACCCCGGTAGATATTGGCAGCAACAAGGCCGTTCCACTTGCCTTTGTCCAAGTGCCGCCAAAGGCGCAATCTCCCATCAATGATGCCTGCACAGACGGTCACGGAGCCGCCAGGGTTCACTCGGTTCTTGCGTGGGTTGGGCTTCTTGCACTGTTCGGCAGTGCCTTCTGCCCGTGTCCGCAAGTGTCCCTTGACCCTTCCTCTCTTGAGGGACCGCAGGGCCGCAACATGAGTAGGGATGTGAAATTTCTTGTTGTCCAAGATGGCATCAACCTTGTGCGTCCAATAGTTGGATGGTAAGTAGCGCCACTTGCGGCAAATGCGCAAACGCTCCGCCCGAGCCTGCTTGTCCAGCGTCTGGCCTTCCCGGGCTGGACGCCACTTGACATCAAAGCCCGCTGCTTTGAAATTTTTGGCCAAGGTTGTGCTCGACACTTTCCGAGCGACCCGGCCAACTCGCAGGATTTGTTGATAAGTCACCTTAGACTCTGACCCCGACTTTTTCAACAAAGTTTTGCGGACTTGGTTTAACTTGCGCACCTGCTTCTGACTCAGCGTCCTCTTGCGGCCGCGGGTCTCTGGCTGGCCCCTTCTGTGGGACTGACCATGTAGCGCCCGTCGGACAGCCGTCAGGTTAGGAGGCACTATGCCTTTGCGGTGGCGTTGTACCGCTAACCAAGCCGCTATTTGAATCGGGGTCTTACCTGCAGCTTGAAGGACGGACATCTTGTCCAACTCCATGGCTGTCAGGTGCGGCGCCATGTCGGCTACAGCCGCTACAGCGGCTACAGTTCTTGGGCCTGGCGCGCTGCGGATATGGCAAAGGGCAGGGGTTCATCTGAGTAGATCATAGGAGTAAACAGCACGACTCCTGAGTATGGAGCATGGAATTTGGAGTATGGCGAAAACATATCTGTTGAGCTCATGACATGTGACTGGTGCTTCGCGACTGCGCAACAGCCCCACCCCCGGAGATGCCTTGGCTAACCTCAGCACGACCAGTTGTGGAGGAGCATTGCAGACTACTTAGCACATGAGAGTGGCGTGCCACCTGGCGAACGCGCCGCCGGCCCACTCTGGAGCTGCTTCGGCCCGGCCTCAGCAGGTCCAGATGTGGAAGGGCTTTGCGGAACACCTCTCAAGACAGGAATGTGGAGTGGCACCCACCTGGTGGAAACGCACGCTCCCCACCTGAACCTCAATAAGCGCAAATGTGGAGGAGCAGTGCGAAACACCTATGCACATGAGAACAGCACTTTGCAGCCATTGATGGTGGCCCTTAGCATCCACCTTTGTGGAGTTGCCACATATTATACACCCATATTTTTGGACAATGAAGTTGCGTACTTTGCAGAAGCGGATGGTGGCCCTTAGCATCCACTTTCGTGGGGTTGTCACAAATTGTGGACAATGAGGTTTGTTACTTTTCAGAAGGTGATGGTGGCCCTTAGCATCCACCTTTCTGGGGTTGTCACATATTGCAGACAAATATTTGTGGACAATGGTGATGGTGGCCCTTAGCATCCACCTTTGTGGGGTTGTCACATATTGCAGACACATATTTTTGGACAATGGTGATGGTGGCCCTTCGCATCCACTTTCCAAATTGTGGACAATGAGGTTTGTTACTTTTCAGAAGGTGATGGTGGCCCTTAGCATCCACCTTTCTGGGGTTGTCACATATTGCAGACAAATATTTTTGGACAATGGTGATGGTGGCCCTTAGCATCCACCTTTGTGGGGTTGTCACAAATTGTGGACAATGAGGTTTGTTACTTTTCAGAAGGTGATGGTGGCCCTTAGCATCCACCTTTCTGGGGTTGTCACATATTGCAGACAAATATTTGTGGACAATGGTGATGGTGGCCCTTAGCATCCACCTTTGTGGGGTTGTCACAAATTGTGGACAATGAGGTTTGTTACTTTTCAGAAGGTGATGGTGGCCCTTAGCATCCACCTTTCTGGGGTTGTCACATATTGCAGACAAATATTTGTGGACAATGGTGATGGTGGCCCTTAGCATCCACCTTTGTGGGGTCGTCACATATGATACAAAATATGTATTGAGATGAGGTTGTGTAAGTTTCAGACGTTGATGGTTGCCCTTAGAGTCCTCCTTTGTGCGGTTGTCACATATTCTGCACCTATATTTTTGGACAATGAATGAAGTTGCATAGTTTTCAGAAGCTGATGGTGGCGCTTAGCATCCACCTTTGTGGAGTTGTCACAGAATCCGCGAGCGTATGCTTTGACAATGGGTATGTGTGTGTGTGTGATAATCAACATTACATTGACATGCACATCAACAGCACGAAAAAGAACGCCGAACAAAAAATCCCTCCCCGGGTTCTTCAAAAAAAACAGCCATCCACAAACAACCACATAGATACATACATGACCCCCGCAACCCCCAACTTCAATGTTGTGCTTGGAAGTGCCGAACACCATGAACAGAAATGGTTGTTTTTTTTGAAGGCCGCCAAACACATAATTCAGAGTACAACATTGAATTGGGGGACGGGGGCGACATAACGTCTATGGTCTTCTATTTCATAGGATGGCTGTTTTTTTTGAAGAACCCGGACTCAGAACAAACATAACAGCATTCACCCCTTTGTTTGCTTCTCAGCTTCCTGTCATTTTTTTCACACGGACATTGACTGACATTATGCATTTCCAGGTGCATGAAACATATTGCACGCACAGTGCATAGCACAAATTTAATATGGTACACGCAGGCGACTCACAGCAGAGACCTTGCCATTCTTATGCCCATAAGCGGCTCATCACCTTCCTGGCTTGCAGCGGCTTCAAGCCCAAGTTGTCGACCAGCTCTGCCGAGGTCAGCTCGCAGAGCATCTGGCCATCAACGCCATTCTCTTGAAATGTAGGCGCCAAGTGCCCCAATGAGATTTGATGCAAAAAGGACAAGACCTCTTCAACTGACCATGACTCCGCATCTGCAACAGAAACGGGGCGATGGTCAGAACTGCCTTGACGGGATGCATTTGCCACCGGAGAGGGAGAAGCTGTGATGTGCCGCAACAGGAAATGGGCGAAGCAGTGGCCGCATCCCTGGATGACATGCTTGGGAATCTGGATGGGCTTTGTGAAGTTGAAGACAAGCAAACGCTTCAACATCATATCCACATCCCCCTGCTGCAAGAACTTTTTTCCCTTAAGTTCTGTAATGTCAGCTGACAAAGTTGTGATGAACACAGGGTCATCCTTGGAGTACCGCAAGTGCCCAGAGAATTGGTTTTGCGGCCTCGAAATAATAAATGGAGCCCCTTCAAACCAGAGCAGCTGCAAAGCGTAGGGAATGACATCCTCATTGAACCGCCAATCATCCAAGAAGGCCAAGCGTGCTTTCTCCAAACCCATGAGTGGGAAGGAGCTTTTGGATGGAGGAGCCACAAACACTGCGTCAGGACCAAAGACTTTCAGCAATGGCCTGAAAAGGAAAGACTTTCCTTCGTTGCCATGTAATCCAGCATGGCAGACAAGGGCGCCTTTGGCCCGACCATCTTTCAAGGCAGTGGCCATGGCTTGACACCACTGTGCCTCTTGGATGCCATTCTGCTGCAAGATTTGCTGCGCATGGCCAGCCCAAGCACCATTGCAAGTGCAAGCATTGTCTTGCGCATCCTGCAAGACTTGCCACCGCGTCTTGGCTTGGAAGGCAATGTAGTCCTCGACATGCTGAACCTTCCAGCTTTTCTCAACGATGGCTTGCAACCGGTCCCAATTGTGGAAGCAAAAATCCACCATCATGGGCCCACCACACCTCTTGGCATAGGCCATGAGGCGCTCCCCGGCATCGGGTCCTGGCTGGATGTTTTGCTCCACGGCAATGGGCCAGAGGTCAACCTCACGCCAGCGCTTGTCCCCTTTTCCACTGGCATGGCGTTGCAGCCTGTCCCGCTCTCGCCTTTTGGCCCAGGCGTTGCTGGTGACGGGGGCTTGGCTCGCCTCTGCCAGTGGCGGGTGTGTTGCATTATTTGCCGCCCATAACCATGGATGTGGATCCAGCTCCTCCATGGGTTTCGTAGGGGATGGCAAGTAGCAATATGCTACGCAGGAGGAATAGCCGTCATGGCTGCATGACCAATGTGAAGCCAAACCATTCGCACGGAGAAGCTCGCGCTTCAGCGGCATGAACCTGAAGCACCTGTCAGCAAGTAAAGCCACATGGTAATGAACTTCCCCGTTGTTGTGCCTTTCCAAGAAGACAGAGAGGAGAAGGAAAGCCAATGGGGCCTGTCGACCCGCTTGTGTTGCTGTCAAAGCAGCATGAAAGCAGGCTCCAATCTGTTGAGGTGTGAAATTCCTTGGGGGCACAAGCCTGTGACCATCAGCACTGGTCTCTGCCTCTGTGTGGGGCAAAGTGACCAAATAGGCTCTTTTGGATTTGCTGACATCTTCCACGCCCATGTCGCAGTCAGTGGATTGCTGAGCCATGCTTGCCTTTTGGGCCATGGCATTTTGCAAACACTCTTCCAGAATGCTTCGAACTTCCTGCGCATGGGGTTCCAAACTGCCAGCTGTGACTTGCAGGTGCTCTTCAAGCTTGCGGCGGAAGTCGTGAATGCTGCATCTTTGGAAATCCACGACTGGCAACAGTTCTTGCACTGCTGCCTTCAGGCTTGCTTCAGCTGGCACAGCATGTGCTTCCATGGGGAAAAACGCTGTACAAAGCCCAGAAAGCAAAATGGCTGCAGACAAATGTGAGAATGATGCCGACACAGTGTCAGAAAATCGGAATTAGATTGGTGTGCTGGTGTTTCTTTGTGTGTGTATGTGTGGGTGTGTGCTTGCACCTGTGCAGGCGCGCCAACATTGGTCGCGCTGCGTTAACTACATACTACATACAGCGACAGTCTTAGGCAACCTCATTCCGCACTGTGGGGATGCACTGGCTGTCGTTCCGCGTGGCACGCGCACCAGTTTGGACAGTGGATGCTCAATCCTACACACCTGCCATGCAACGCACATGCAACACACATGCAACACACATGCAACACACATGCAACACGACATGCAACACGAGCATTTTCCCTGTAAATTTCCAAGAAATGTGCCCGCGGGGGTGAAAATCTAGACTTTTCATTCTAAGACCGGAGTTGGGCTGCAAACGTCAAATCCTGCACGTTGACTGTAAATTTACAGGGAAAATGCTCGTGTTGCATGTCGTGTTGCATGTGTGTTGCATGTGTGTTGCATGTGTGTTGCATGTGCGTTGCATGGGCAGGGCCATGCAAATCACATACCTGAACTGGGGAAATAGGAAAAGCGTGGCAGGCACAAGAGTTTTAGGTGGCAGGCGCGAGACTTTGGAAGCTGAGAACCTTGGAGCTGCAGTAATGCTTATCCAACCAAAACCTCGCAAGCTGCTGCGCCCCTGTTTGGCTCAATCAGGCATGCAAGAGTCCGGCCTTGGCAATGCACGAAGCAATGCGATGTGAAACGAATGAGCCCGTCAATCCCGGGCAATGGTTCCGCCTTTGGCGGCCACAACAGCTTTCGCCCGGTCTTTGATGGACGCAACAGCTGCAAGGATGGCATCTCTCTTCAAAGATCTAGCAGCTGCACGAAGCAAAGTGCCAAACTGTTTGACAGAAGTTGGGCCTTGAAGCTTTTTGATGACCCGCTCCTCCACTGCGTGCCAGACATGAAAATCAAGCGGGTTCAAATCAGGTGAATATTTCGGAAATGGGATAGCCCTGATGCCAACTTCCTTCTTGGCATTCAGCCCTTTGCCAGACTTGAAGCCGCTTGGGTCGTTGTCCTCCAACACCACATATTTGGCCTTCATGCCACGGTACTTTTGGAGAGCTTTGAGCAAAGGACCCCGGTAGATATTGGCAGCAACAAGGCCGTTCCACTTGCCTTTGTCCAAGTGCCGCCAAAGGCGCAATCTCCCATCAATGATGCCTGCACAGACGGTCACGGAGCCGCCAGGGTTCACTCGGTTCTTGCGTGGGTTGGGCTTCTTGCACTGTTCGGCAGTGCCTTCTGCCCATGTCCGCAAGTGTCCCTTGACCCTTCCTCTCTTGAGGGACCGCAGGGCCGCAACATGAGTAGGGATGTGAAATTTCTTGTTGTCCAAGATGGCATCAACCTTGTGCGTCCAATAGTTGGATGGTAAGTAGCGCCACTTGCGGCAAATGCGCAAACGCTCCGCCCGAGCCTGCTTGTCCAGCGTCTGGCCTTCCCGGGCTGGACGCCACTTGACATCAAAGCCCGCTGCTTTGAAATTTTTGGCCAAGGTTGTGCTCGACACTTTCCGAGCGACCCGGCCAACTCGCAGGATTTGTTGATAAGTCACCTTAGACTCTGACCCCGACTTTTTCAACAAAGTTTTGCGGACTTGGTTTAACTTGCGCACCTGCTTCTGACTCAGCGTCCTCTTGCGGCCGCGGGTCTCTGGCTGGCCCCTTCTGTGGGACTGACCATGTAGCGCCCGTCGGACAGCCGTCAGGTTAGGAGGCACTATGCCTTTGCGGTGGCGTTGTACCGCTAACCAAGCCGCTATTTGAATCGGGGTCTTACCTGCAGCTTGAAGGACGGACATCTTGTCCAACTCCATGGCTGTCAGGTGCGGCGCCATGTCGGCTACAGCCGCTACAGCGGCTACAGTTCTTGGGCCTGGCGCGCTGCGGATATGGCAAAGGGCAGGGGTTCATCTGAGTAGATCATAGGAGTAAACAGCACGACTCCTGAGTATGGAGCATGGAATTTGGAGTATGGCGAAAACATATCTGTTGAGCTCATGACATGTGACTGGTGCTTCGCGACTGCGCAACAGCCCCACCCCCGGAGATGCCTTGGCTAACCTCAGCACGACCAGTTGTGGAGGAGCATTGCAGACTACTTAGCACATGAGAGTGGCGTGCCACCTGGCGAACGCGCCGCCGGCCCACTCTGGAGCTGCTTCGGCCCGGCCTCAGCAGGTCCAGATGTGGAAGGGCTTTGCGGAACACCTCTCAAGACAGGAATGTGGAGTGGCACCCACCTGGTGGAAACGCACGCTCCCCACCTGAACCTCAATAAGCGCAAATGTGGAGGAGCAGTGCGAAACACCTATGCACATGAGAACAGCACTTTGCAGCCATTGATGGTGGCCCTTAGCATCCACCTTTGTGGAGTTGCCACATATTATACACCCATATTTTTGGACAATGAAGTTGCGTACTTTGCAGAAGCGGATGGTGGCCCTTAGCATCCACTTTCGTGGGGTTGTCACAAATTGTGGACAATGAGGTTTGTTACTTTTCAGAAGGTGATGGTGGCCCTTAGCATCCACCTTTCTGGGGTTGTCACATATTGCAGACAAATATTTGTGGACAATGGTGATGGTGGCCCTTAGCATCCACCTTTGTGGGGTTGTCACATATTGCAGACACATATTTTTGGACAATGGTGATGGTGGCCCTTCGCATCCACTTTCCAAATTGTGGACAATGAGGTTTGTTACTTTTCAGAAGGTGATGGTGGCCCTTAGCATCCACCTTTCTGGGGTTGTCACATATTGCAGACAAATATTTTTGGACAATGGTGATGGTGGCCCTTAGCATCCACCTTTGTGGGGTTGTCACAAATTGTGGACAATGAGGTTTGTTACTTTTCAGAAGGTGATGGTGGCCCTTAGCATCCACCTTTCTGGGGTTGTCACATATTGCAGACAAATATTTGTGGACAATGGTGATGGTGGCCCTTAGCATCCACCTTTGTGGGGTTGTCACAAATTGTGGACAATGAGGTTTGTTACTTTTCAGAAGGTGATGGTGGCCCTTAGCATCCACCTTTCTGGGGTTGTCACATATTGCAGACAAATATTTGTGGACAATGGTGATGGTGGCCCTTAGCATCCACCTTTGTGGGGTCGTCACATATGATACAAAATATGTATTGAGATGAGGTTGTGTAAGTTTCAGACGTTGATGGTTGCCCTTAGAGTCCTCCTTTGTGCGATTGTCACATATTCTGCACCTATATTTTTGGACAATGAATGAAGTTGCATAGTTTTCAGAAGCTGATGGTGGCGCTTAGCATCCACCTTTGTGGAGTTGTCACAGAATCCGCGAGCGTATGCTTTGACAATGGGTATGTGTGTGTGTGTGATAATCAACATTACATTGACATGCACATCAACAGCACGAAAAAGAACGCCGAACAAAAAATCCCTCCCCGGGTTCTTCAAAAAAAACAGCCATCCACAAACAACCACATAGATACATACATGACCCCCGCAACCCCCAACTTCAATGTTGTGCTTGGAAGTGCCGAACACCATGAACAGAAATGGTTGTTTTTTTTGAAGGCCGCCAAACACATAATTCAGAGTACAACATTGAATTGGGGGACGGGGGCGACATAACGTCTATGGTCTTCTATTTCATAGGATGGCTGTTTTTTTTGAAGAACCCGGACTCAGAACAAACATAACAGCATTCACCCCTTTGTTTGCTTCTCAGCTTCCTGTCATTTTTTTCACACGGACATTGACTGACATTATGCATTTCCAGGTGCATGAAACATATTGCACGCACAGTGCATAGCACAAATTTAATATGGTACACGCAGGCGACTCACAGCAGAGACCTTGCCATTCTTATGCCCATAAGCGGCTCATCACCTTCCTGGCTTGCAGCGGCTTCAAGCCCAAGTTGTCGACCAGCTCTGCCGAGGTCAGCTCGCAGAGCATCTGGCCATCAACGCCATTCTCTTGAAATGTAGGCGCCAAGTGCCCCAATGAGATTTGATGCAAAAAGGACAAGACCTCTTCAACTGACCATGACTCCGCATCTGCAACAGAAACGGGGCGATGGTCAGAACTGCCTTGACGGGATGCATTTGCCACCGGAGAGGGAGAAGCTGTGATGTGCCGCAACAGGAAATGGGCGAAGCAGTGGCCGCATCCCTGGATGACATGCTTGGGAATCTGGATGGGCTTTGTGAAGTTGAAGACAAGCAAACGCTTCAACATCATATCCACATCCCCCTGCTGCAAGAACTTTTTTCCCTTAAGTTCTGTAATGTCAGCTGACAAAGTTGTGATGAACACAGGGTCATCCTTGGAGTACCGCAAGTGCCCAGAGAATTGGTTTTGCGGCCTCGAAATAATAAATGGAGCCCCTTCAAACCAGAGCAGCTGCAAAGCGTAGGGAATGACATCCTCATTGAACCGCCAATCATCCAAGAAGGCCAAGCGTGCTTTCTCCAAACCCATGAGTGGGAAGGAGCTTTTGGATGGAGGAGCCACAAACACTGCGTCAGGACCAAAGACTTTCAGCAATGGCCTGAAAAGGAAAGACTTTCCTTCGTTGCCATGTAATCCAGCATGGCAGACAAGGGCGCCTTTGGCCCGACCATCTTTCAAGGCAGTGGCCATGGCTTGACACCACTGTGCCTCTTGGATGCCATTCTGCTGCAAGATTTGCTGCGCATGGCCAGCCCAAGCACCATTGCAAGTGCAAGCATTGTCTTGCGCATCCTGCAAGACTTGCCACCGCGTCTTGGCTTGGAAGGCAATGTAGTCCTCGACATGCTGAACCTTCCAGCTTTTCTCAACGATGGCTTGCAACCGGTCCCAATTGTGGAAGCAAAAATCCACCATCATGGGCCCACCACACCTCTTGGCATAGGCCATGAGGCGCTCCCCGGCATCGGGTCCTGGCTGGATGTTTTGCTCCACGGCAATGGGTCAGAGGTCAACCTCACGCCAGCGCTTGTCCCCTTTTCCACTGGCATGGCGTTGCAGCCTGTCCCGCTCTCGCCTTTTGGCCCAGGCGTTGCTGGTGACGGGGGCTTGGCTCGCCTCTGCCAGTGGCGGGTGTGTTGCATTATTTGCCGCCCATAACCATGGATGTGGATCCAGCTCCTCCATGGGTTTCGTAGGGGATGGCAAGTAGCAATATGCTACGCAGGAGGAATAGCCGTCATGGCTGCATGACCAATGTGAAGCCAAACCATTCGCACGGAGAAGCTCGCGCTTCAGCGGCATGAACCTGAAGCACCTGTCAGCAAGTAAAGCCACATGGTAATGAACTTCCCCGTTGTTGTGCCTTTCCAAGAAGACAGAGAGGAGAAGGAAAGCCAATGGGGCCTGTCGACCCGCTTGTGTTGCTGTCAAAGCAGCATGAAAGCAGGCTCCAATCTGTTGAGGTGTGAAATTCCTTGGGGGCACAAGCCTGTGACCATCAGCACTGGTCTCTGCCTCTGTGTGGGGCAAAGTGACCAAATAGGCTCTTTTGGATTTGCTGACATCTTCCACGCCCATGTCGCAGTCAGTGGATTGCTGAGCCATGCTTGCCTTTTGGGCCATGGCATTTTGCAAACACTCTTCCAGAATGCTTCGAACTTCCTGCGCATGGGGTTCCAAACTGCCAGCTGTGACTTGCAGGTGCTCTTCAAGCTTGCGGCGGAAGTCGTGAATGCTGCATCTTTGGAAATCCACGACTGGCAACAGTTCTTGCACTGCTGCCTTCAGGCTTGCTTCAGCTGGCACAGCATGTGCTTCCATGGGGAAAAACGCTGTACAAAGCCCAGAAAGCAAAATGGCTGCAGACAAATGTGAGAATGATGCCGACACAGTGTCAGAAAATCGGAATTAGATTGGTGTGCTGGTGTTTCTTTGTGTGTGTATGTGTGGGTGTGTGCTTGCACCTGTGCAGGCGCGCCAACATTGGTCGCGCTGCGTTAACTACATACTACATACAGCGACAGTCTTAGGCAACCTCATTCCGCACTGTGGGGATGCACTGGCTGTCGTTCCGCGTGGCACGCGCACCAGTTTGGACAGTGGATGCTCAATCCTACACACCTGCCATGCAACGCACATGCAACACACATGCAACACACATGCAACACGACATGCAACACGAGCATTTTCCCTGTAAATTTCCAAGAAATGTGCCCGCGGGGGTGAAAATCTAGACTTTTCATTCTAAGACCGGAGTTGGGCTGCAAACGTCAAATCCTGCACGTTGACTGTAAATTTACAGGGAAAATGCTCGTGTTGCATGTCGTGTTGCATGTGTGTTGCATGTGTGTTGCATGTGCGTTGCATGGGCAGGGCCATGCAAATCACATACCTGAACTGGGGAAATAGGAAAAGCGTGGCAGGCACAAGAGTTTTAGGTGGCAGGCGCGAGACTTTGGAAGCTGAGAACCTTGGAGCTGCAGTAATGCTTATCCAACCAAAACCTCGCAAGCTGCTGCGCCCCTGTTTGGCTCAATCAGGCATGCAAGAGTCCGGCCTTGGCAATGCACGAAGCAATGCGATGTGAAACGAATGAGCCCGTCAATCCCGGGCAATGGTTCCGCCTTTGGCGGCCACAACAGCTTTCGCCCGGTCTTTGATGGACGCAACAGCTGCAAGGATGGCATCTCTCTTCAAAGATCTAGCAGCTGCACGAAGCAAAGTGCCAAACTGTTTGACAGAAGTTGGGCCTTGAAGCTTTTTGATGACCCGCTCCTCCACTGCGTGCCAGACATGAAAATCAAGCGGGTTCAAATCAGGTGAATATTTCGGAAATGGGATAGCCCTGATGCCAACTTCCTTCTTGGCATTCAGCCCTTTGCCAGACTTGAAGCCGCTTGGGTCGTTGTCCTCCAACACCACATATTTGGCCTTCATGCCACGGTACTTTTGGAGAGCTTTGAGCAAAGGACCCCGGTAGATATTGGCAGCAACAAGGCCGTTCCACTTGCCTTTGTCCAAGTGCCGCCAAAGGCGCAATCTCCCATCAATGATGCCTGCACAGACGGTCACGGAGCCGCCAGGGTTCACTCGGTTCTTGCGTGGGTTGGGCTTCTTGCACTGTTCGGCAGTGCCTTCTGCCCGTGTCCGCAAGTGTCCCTTGACCCTTCCTCTCTTGAGGGACCGCAGGGCCGCAACATGAGTAGGGATGTGAAATTTCTTGTTGTCCAAGATGGCATCAACCTTGTGCGTCCAATAGTTGGATGGTAAGTAGCGCCACTTGCGGCAAATGCGCAAACGCTCCGCCCGAGCCTGCTTGTCCAGCGTCTGGCCTTCCCGGGCTGGACGCCACTTGACATCAAAGCCCGCTGCTTTGAAATTTTTGGCCAAGGTTGTGCTCGACACTTTCCGAGCGACCCGGCCAACTCGCAGGATTTGTTGATAAGTCACCTTAGACTCTGACCCCGACTTTTTCAAAGTTTTGCGGACTTGGTTTAACTTGCGCACCTGCTTCTGACTCAGCGTCCTCTTGCGGCCGCGGGTCTCTGGCTGGCCCCTTCTGTGGGACTGACCATGTAGCGCCCGTCGGACAGCCGTCAGGTTAGGAGGCACTATGCCTTTGCGGTGGCGTTGTACCGCTAACCAAGCCGCTATTTGAATCGGGGTCTTACCTGCAGCTTGAAGGACGGACATCTTGTCCAACTCCATGGCTGTCAGGTGCGGCGCCATGTCGGCTACAGCCGCTACAGCGGCTAC
>CAMXCT020001268.1:143420-164908 GCA_947184155.2 Cladocopium goreaui | reverse complement strand
TTCGCTTCACTACACTACGTTACATTACACCACACTCCACTATACTACTACACTACACTACATTACACTAGATTACACTGAATGACACTGCACCACGGATAGACAGGTAGACAGATAGATAGATAGATAGACAGATAAACAGCTAGACAGATGAAAGAGAAAAAGAGAGATAGATAGATAGGTATGTAGGTAGATAAATAGATAGGTAATTAGATGAAAAAGAGAGAGAGAGAGATAGATAGATAGATAGATAGAGAGATAGAGAGATAGAGAGAGAGAGAGATAGATAGATACATAGATAGATAGATAGGTAGATAGAGAGAGAGATAGAGAGATAGATAGATAGATAGATCGATAGATAGATACATAGACGATAGATAGGTAGGTAGATAGTCAGAGAAAAAGAGAGAAAGAGAGGAGCCCTCAAGCACCTTTCGGTCCATCAATGGATTCGCTCTGCCATCCCTAATTCACAACAACCAATCTCTCCTATAGGTTTCCTATTTTTGAAACTTCCGCCACCGCCTTGTGCGGTACTACTGGTATTGTAAATATCTTTAAATCTTTATAATATTTAATTTTATAATTTATATTTCCAAAATTATATATTAAAAAATATTTTTAGGTGTTGATTTCCTCCTGATTCGTATTTTAATTAAATCAAAGGAAATTATTAAAGATAATTAAATAATTATCTATTTTAATTTTATTTTTTCTCATAATTATGTCCAAAATAATCAAAATCCTGGAAATTAAACATATTACAAGCGGACATCCTTACTTACCCCATCCATATAGTAGTTACCTCATCTGCAAGGCGCACCCAATTACCCCAGGGCAAACAATAGTTACCCCAGGTTTCAAATCCCCGAGGTACAGCGGCTCAGATGCGTCATGTTTTGAAGTCATTGCAAAATTTAAAGCATGTCCCTAGCTTGCATTTAGCTATGCCCAGAATCAGAAAATGGGAAGGTGCGACCTGTCAACTTGGAGTTAAATCCCAATGGCGCACCGCCAAAAGCAATTCCAAGTCAAAAGGTTAGCCAAGCATTGAAATAGTATCGCCAGCTTGCGTTCTGGTATCTCCAAAAGAAATAAAATAAAGGGTGTCTATTCTCAGAATCCTAAAATCCCAATAGCACACTTACAGGAAACTGGAAAATTTTCACGAAACCGTTTCAATTTTGAATCATGTCCCTGGTTGCATTTAGCTATGCTAGGAATCAGAATATGGGAAGGTACGATCTGTCAACTCGGAGTCAAATCCCAATAGTACACCGCCAAAAGCCATTCCAGGCCAAAAGCTTAGTCAGGCATTAAAACAAGCAATAAGGTCCGGAAGATGAGGTGGAGGAGGATGGTGTTGCGGAAGATAAGGTAGAGGAGGATAATGAGGTGGAGGATGACGATGTTAAGAAGGAGGAAGATAATGATGTTGAGGATAAAAAGGATAATAATTAATGTTGCGGAAGAGGAGGTAGAGGAGGATGGTGCAAAAAATGAAGTGGAGGATGACGATATTAAGGATGATGATGTCAAGGGGGAGAACGAAGATCCTGAGAATGATGATGTGGAGGAGGAGGAAAATAATGATACTGAGGAGGAGGAAGAGGAAAAGGAGGAGGAGGAGGACCGATCACAAGAGCCCGGAGTGTGTACACACGGTGTAGGAAACTTACGTTGCTCCAGGGAGTGTTAGGGGTCAAACGGATATAATTTGATATAACTAATATTTGCCATGTTAAGGATCATACCAAATAACAAATTATGTAGTAATTCATTCCAGTGGTTGTGTCACTTCTTCCGCATGGCACACCGAGATGAAACAACAAAGTGCTATCTGAGACAAGAAAGGGCTTTCACCCAATATTTTCTTACTTTCAGAAATTTCGATATCTCGAATTAATCAATCAAAAAATATGTTTAAGAAATTAGGGGGAAGTCGAAGAATCACGAAACCACCATAGCATTTTGATGTATTTTGTGCTTACTACTTGGTCGTACCTTTGCAAAGAGCGTATATAATACTTATACGAAAAGAACGTAAAGACAAAAAAAAATACGCTGCAATCTAGAATGCTTTGTGAAGAACACTGCTATATATAGCATCTTGATATAAAATTCTGCGTGAGATGCTTGTAGGGAAGGAGAGCATGCTAGCTAGGGCTCCGAGGCTCCTAAATCACAGTTCCAAAGAGTGAGAGCTCAACTTTGGGCCAATATGGAGAAGTCAGTGACCGCAAGACTCGGATTAGGAATAGAGGTAAAACAAATTGGGTGGCTCGCTTCTGGGATGATACAACATAAGCAGAAAAGATTGTAAATCGGTCAACTCCAAAAGATCATGGTATTTACAGGTGTTTGCAAATTCACGAGAAAGTGGTGGATCCATTGGGACAAAACATGTCTATTCACGAGAAAGTGGTGGATCTGTTGGCTACTTGTTCCCTTGCAGGTCCCGTGGACTAAGATGTTGCAGCATCATCAGCTCTTTCTGAATCAAAGGTATTTGGATGATGCATAATTCTCTATGTTTTTCGTCGTTAGATTTCGAATCGTTACGTCAGATCGTTTTTATTGGGCTGCACGAAGCGCATAAGTGGCCAAGTGGTATTCTGCGGTCGTGAAAGCATGGACCAACCATGCAAGGATCACAACTTCTTGCGATACCATTAACCAATCAAAAAGAGCGTGGTTTACTATGTTTTCTTGCTTTGTTCATTTGTTCAACCTCAAAGGTTGGAGGGCCTCCCGTTTATTTTGTATCACAAATTTCAAAGTAACTCTTCCCGCAACTACCTTTCATACTTGTCTCGTTTGGTGATTTTAGTACTGCCAAAATACCAAATATAATAAACATGCGAAGAGGGCGAATATTAGGAGTGATAATGCCTCAAATTAATTCAAATGATATATGTATATAATATATCATTAGAAAAGAATCATATGATATCATATAGCTACATATTAAACTATTATATACAAATCTATACTACAGTCTTGTTTTGCCTCCCCTGAGAAGTAGATACAATCAGGTGATTGCCGTTGCAACCAAGGGATAGCATACAGAAAAAAACAAGCAATGCTATCCATCTTGACTCTGTTATTTGCTTGGAATCCAATCCATGCTATCCATCCTGATGGCCTTCTTTGTACAAGACTAGCAGTGTGATCTGGTGGAGCTGCGCGGCGTGCCAGTCATTCAGTAGCGAAGGAAAAACAACAGCATTCATCATTGAAAAGGCCATGATCTTGCATGTTCAGCACGTTTGATGATGTTTATCCCTCATTTCTGAAGTGCATTCTTGGATGCAGGGGGTATCCCATTTCCTGTGGAAGGTAGAAAAAACACAGCAGGATGTGATGTACCCAGGAGAGTAGTGATGAGATGAGTAGTGGCTATGTGCCCTGCAGCTATCACCAGCTAAATTCAAATGTCGGAAGATTTTGAACTCAGCGCGAGAAACCTCAGCTGGGCTGCACTATGGGAAGGGTGTCCATTGGGGCCAAGTGCCAAGGGCAAATCGGAACTTGAGGTCCGTCGACAAATGGGATGCCATTCCAAACTGCCATGGGTATCATTTGGTATCCATTGGTTACAGCAAAGAAAGCTCTGAAAAATGAGCAATATTGAAAAAACATTTTGCAGCCGAGAAACTGTCACGTTCCTTTGGACGAGAGGCCTCAGAATTTTGATTGTCAACAGTGTCAACAGCTCCAAGCAGAACGGCCCCAATGACCGCAGCACAGCAGGATCAGGGCGTGCACCAATCGTGTCGGACCTTTTTTTCACAAAAAAGTCGGCCGGACCCCCTACACTGTACTGCAACGTGCGGTACTGTACTGACTTATGCTGTGATCGGTGGACCTCCTCTTCAAATGTGATCGATTTTTGAACGAAAATTCGGTATTCTGTCCCCATTTGTCGCGCGCCTTCAGTGAGGATTGATGGGGAGTAAGCCCCCGCTCAACAAAGGAAAGCATGATGCAAAAGTGCTGAATGAGACAGCTGTCGTATGTTGGATGCTTTTGAACATGTTGAACCACTGACTTGGCCTTTCTGAAAAGGACCCTAGCAACAAGCTGCACGACACATTTTGAACTTTTGGGCGACATAATTATGGGGGCATAAAAGGCCCTGAGAATTATGGACTTGGACTTAGTCCATGTCCGTAGGTGCTTCACTCTCTGCGCCACTCATCTCACCTCAGCCCAGCAAGCCTCCCCAATGCTTGGTTGAATCTGGGTATGGATTAAACATGATTAAACTGGATGCCAGGCTGTAGAATAGTTGAATGCGGCCAAAAAAACAATAAACACAAACAGTCTGATTCTATACCTGATTTCTTTGGTTTTAACTTTGCCACCATTTTTAACACTACCCATGTCACTGGGCGATGAACAATCATGAACATGCAACTGTGCCAGGCAAAATTGCGACCCCTCAACTTCCATGTGTTGTGCTGTCATTGTGCAATGACTATCATCAATGGATTCCGATTTGAATGGGCAACCCCCAGCATATCCCAACAGCGGCAAGTGGCTGTCATGAGAGTCATCAGCTGCTGGCCTGCCACGTCTGAAGGCTGACAGAAACTTCTGCATTTCCCCTGCCTTTGCAACCACTACACATCAGAATTGCATGACCGCTAAGGCAGTCTAAGCCACTGGATTTCTCAGCCGGCATACCCATATCTTTCTATCATCGTTCCATCCTCTTTCCATCATCCTCCCCCTTTCCAAGCCAGCATCAACCTTGTCAATATCTGTCTATATCTTTCAATGAACCTTCCTCAACAGCCTCAACAGCCATCACTGCCGCCTGGAGGACTTACAAAGGGCGTGGCCCGTGGCACTGAGCCCAGCAGCTTGGAGCTGAGACTTGGAAAGGCCGAAGCCCTTGGCGCGCGAGACAGCCGCAGAACTCCTGGGGGACGGTGATGGTGGAGCCTCGTTGGTGGAATCCTTGGCGCACGCACATGGCGCCTATGGCGCATGGGGTCATGGCTGGGTCACACTGCAGGGTCAGGGAACCAGTACCTTTTGAGGTTTCAACTTTGTTTTTCAGGTTGCTGAAAGCGTTTGAAAGCAGGATTGTTAATCGTTCAAGCAAGAGTCCACCAAGAGCTCTTTGAACCTGGAAAAAGTCCAGAATTTCGAGGGTGAATCATCCTCCTTAGTACTCAATACGCTCTGATTGGATGCCATCCTCCTGTCTCTTTCGTTCTCTCTGGCCGGAGCAGGCAAGTTCAGCTCATTCAGCTCTACGGTGGGCACTTCTGGCTCCTCTTTGGCATGTTCTTCATCTGCACGATCTTGTTCGTAGTAGGTTTGTGCCAAAAAATGTGCGTACTGCTGATCGTTCTTCGAAAAGCGGGACGCCACGCGAGCCAAGGCCTCCTCATCCATGATGCCCAACTCATGTTGCCTCCTCTGCTCCTTCGTCACGGCCGAGATGTAGGCCACCCGGTTTTTGGCTCGGGAACGTTTCCGTCCCAAGCCCAGGCCCCGTCGAGACTCATCCTTTAGACTGGGATATGCTTCACGCATGGCCTGATAACCTGCGAAGGAGTGCACCCCAACGCTGCAGACAGAGTTGAATTCCACACCTAAAGTCTGCGCAGCAGCCTTGTAGGCTTTGGCAATCTCCAGGCGAACTTTGAGAAATTCATCAAAGTCATCCTGCTGCCACCAAAGTTGAGATTTCTTCTCATCAGAGAGCTCCAGCAAGCAAGGCACTGCCATGCATTCCACCTGGCCACGGCGTCCGACCCAGCACAAATAATGAAAGGCTGAGCCCGCGGCGTCTGTCTTAGAGCCTTATATTTGTGATCCTGGATCAATGTCCAAACAAAGATAAACACAGCTGTATGGAGTTCAAAACGGGAAGCCATTGGAAGGGTTATGAAGGTTCGAAACCGCAACACGTGTCTTTCTCAACATCTTTCCCAATGTCTGTCGGCCTCGGGACTGAACTTAGCATTCTTCGGTAGCACGATGACCAATGGCCGCGGATCTCCAACCCCCAGCCGGGGCCGCCAATATCTGGCAATGCCTCCTATGAGTACAAGGGCACCCAAGACATAGTGTAGAAGATGCCCGGTTCGGTGGAGAACGGCGAAAGTGAGGGCAACAGCGAGGAGAAGCCCCAAATAGGCCCTCCATTTCTGATCGCATGCATTTTTCCCGTTCCCACGGCTAAGGTTCATTGCGAGGATGGTCAACACGCATTGGGGCCGCAGAATGCTGCGTTCAAAAGGGCTATCTACGGTAAGAAAGCGTTGCAAAGTGTAGGTGGCGTTTCTGTTGTTTTGCAAGGTTACCTGTGCCTACATGTGGAATGTGGCTACTTTGTTGCACTGGGTGTGTTCCTTGCTACTTACGGGTAGCCTATGCCAATATATTGTCTCTCTCGCTAAACCGCTTGGCATCTCTAAGGTCGGTCCCCAGAATCAACAAAGCTTGCAGCAACCGCTCTACCTGAGAGAAGCATGCGGGCGAGCAATTGAAGAATCATCAGCAGGCTTCGAACTTCAAGAAAAATAGGAAAAATGCAATCAACCCGCTCAGGTAACTGCAAAGGCACTTCTCTGCAAGAGATGAATGTTTTTGGTTTGGGTAATATGCGCGTCATGCATGCTTACCCCAAGGCCCTCCAAAGGCTGCACCGGATGACTTTTTGAAACGAGCTCCGCTGAAGCGAGTGGTTTCACCCCTTGGAGCCCCCTAGCATCGCCAGGGTTTGGCCTGAGCTCAGCCTAGGCACAGAAAGAATGCCTACAGCCTGCCATGGATCGGCTACTACTAAAAGACATGCAGGACTTGAAACCACCTTGATCCATTTTGGCTGTTCTTTGATCCAGCATACATTGCTAGACACCAGTGAAACTTGCCCCCAAAGCACGACATCATGTAGGCACGCATGATATACAACCATTGCAGAATATTGCAGATTTAACAATTTTTTGGTTTTCCTCTCTCTCTCTCTCTCTCCCTATATCTGTATAAATATGTACAAATATGTATACGTATGTAAATAAGAATAATAACTTACAACACATTGTAGATCTGATCTCCAGTGGATTCATGGGCCGTCCTGGTCACCGCTGCTCTCCCTCTTTGGAGATGAGCTGCCGGGAACCGCCTAGGGCGCCGCCAAGACGAAGGAGCCCTGGGCCAACAAAGTCATCGCGGCAATGACCTCGGCCGAGTTGGCCTGTGGAAACCATTGGGGTTGAGATGGGTTAAGTGGAATAACCATTGGAATATTATAAGAATATTATAACATTACTATATAATCTCATGATATTCCATGATATTCCTATTAATTAAAATCCCATGAGTTACATTCAGTTACCATGAATTTCCATCTTTTTCGGGTTGATGAAAACCAACAAGGAAGTGGTGGTTCATGTGGTAACCCCGATTAACCCCCATTTAAACGTGAAATCGAAGAACTCCTCATCAACCTGGCCCTTGTTTGCAGATACCCAGAGGCGCTCCAGGAGAAAAAATCGAAGAGTTCAATTTTAGTGGGGTGCGATACATTTGAACTTCATGGAACATAAATATCCACCATATATCCACCAATATGAATCAATTCAAGGTTTAACTGGTTTCGAAATGCGCCCAGCTCACGAACCTTAAGGACACGGCGAAGTAAGGCAAACCCGAAGGACGATTGTTGGAGGATATGGCCTCAGTCACTGGATCCTCTCTACTCCTTGACGCAAATTGAAACCGGTCCCAGCAGCCCAGCTGAAGAGGTTGCTATAAAGCAGCGGAGCCAAAACCTGCCGTGGAAGATGCATGAAGATGCAACATCTGTGGCCGAGACGGGTGTACACACGCCCTTTCAAGAAGATCTGAAAATAATAAGCAAAAATAACAGCTACAAAACGTATTGCCCCAAAGAACCAGGGGTGAGTCATAGTGATTGGAACCATGTTGCCACAAATTTGCACCCGCCGAAGTCTGGGCTAAGAAACAACCAAATTATCCAAATTCATATTTAGGGATTTTGCATCATGACGCGAAGCACGGCATCGTTTTGCAGCATGCCCCCCAAAATTGACACATTAAGAGCTTGCCCCCAAGTGTGTGGTTTTTCCTGGGAAACTCTTTGGACATCAAAACGTATTGAAACATATACTAACCCCATGCAAAAGCAAAGCGAAGGCAGGCTGGGGCCGACGCTGACCAACTCTCCCCATCTCCGGCCCATCCTTAACGTAGGCCAAAAGGTTGGCTGTGGCCACAACAATCTCCGCACGGCCTAGACCTTCCGCAGCGCCGTAGGTCCTGTGAGGGGACGTTGCTATCCGGATCTTTCCGGGAACGCCATTTGAAGTATTGAAGCCAGTAATGGGGATGAAGAGTATACATGAATTACCGCACTTGAATCCTCCCATTAGTTTCTACATAGGGGTCAAACAAAGAGGTCATTTCTGACAAATTCAAACCGGGTTCCATAATATTCAACAATATCAAGACATATCAAGACCACAGGAGGGTCGGAATTCGTTGATTCCAAGACATGATTCTCCGCCTCAGAAGGGGTTCTGATGGTTCGAATGATCAGGAAAATCTCAATCGAGGGTCCTCACGGCAAAAAAACATATATACATATATAAATATATCTACATATATATAATTACTTAAAAAACAGTTCGTCTCGTCCCCAATAGTGTTAGGAAAGCAATTGCAAACCATCCCCATTTCTACGATAATATGAGCATGTTTTTTTCCTTGAAGACATGGGCATTGCTCTACCAACATCAGCTTATTCAACTCATCAACATTCACCCAGGTGAATGATCAGCGACCAAGGCGCTGCAAATACGTTGTCAAAGAGTTGCTCCGGAGTTGCCCGAAGGTCCAGAGAAACATGGCCTGGGAATCCAGGGATTCGGTCTTTGGACATGTGCTGGCATTATTTGCAGATGATATACTGTATATATGCTAGCATGCTATTACATAATACATTTCATATTATATGATATAAGACATGTAAGATAATGCTTTATAACCTGATATCAAATACTTAAACAATACCAGTAGTACCGCACAAGGCAGTGGCGGAAGTTTCAAAAATAGAAAACCTATAGGAGAGGTTTGTTGTTGTGAATCAGGGATGGCAGAGCGAAGCCACTGATGGACTGAAAGGTGCTAGAGGTCTCCTCTCTTTCTCTCTCTTTCTGACTCCTTCTCTCTTTTTCTCTCTGTTTCTCTATCTTTCTCTGATTATCTACCACCTACCTACCTACCTACCTACTGATCTATCTGTCTACCTATCTATCTGTCTGTCTATCTATCTCCCTATCTATCTATCTATCTAGCTGTCTAGTATTCTCGCTATTTGTCTATCTATCTCCCTATCTATCTATCTATCTGTCTATCTATCTACCTATCCATCTATCTTTTTATTTAGCTGCCTCTCTATCTATTTGTCTGTCTGTCTATCTGTCCATCTATCTATCTACCTACCTATCTATCTATCTATCTGTCTAGCCATCTATCTATCTATCTATTTATCTATCTATCTATCTATCCATCCATCCATCTATCTCTCTATCTCTCTCTTTCATCTGTATATCTGTCTATCTGCCTAGCTGTTTATCTATCTATCTATCTGTCTACCTGTCTATCTGTGGTGTAGTGTCATTCAGTGTAATGTAGTGTAGTGTAGTGGAGTGTAGTGGAATGTAGTGTAATGTAGCGTAATGTAAAAGTGTAGTGTAATTTAGTGTAGTGGAGTGTAGTGGAGTGTAGTTGTATTTGTAGCTGTAGTTGTAGTGTAGTGGAGTGTAGTGTAATGTAGTGAAGTGTAGTGGAAGGTCGTGTAGTGTAGTGTAGTGTAGTGTAGTGTAATTTAGTGTGGTGGAGTGTAGTGGAGTGTAATTGTGTAGTTGTAGTTGTAGTGCTGTGGAGTGTAGTGTAGTGTAATGTAGTGAAGTGTAGTGGAAGGTAGTGTCGTGTAGTGTAATGTAGTGTAGTGGAGTGTAGTGTAGTGTAATATAGCGTAGTGTAGTGGAGTGTCGTGTAGTGTAATGTAGTGTAGTGGAGTGTAGTGTGGTGGAAGGTAGTGTAGTGTAGTGTAATTTAATGTAGTGGAGTGTAATTTAGTGTAGTGGAGTGTAGTTGTGTAGTTGTAGATGCAGTGTTGTGGAGTGTAGTGTAGTGTAATGTAGTGAAGTGTAGTGGAAGGTCGTGTAGTGTAGTGTAGTGTAATGTAGTGTAGTGGAGTGTAATGTAGTGTAGTGTAGTGTAATTTAGCGTGGTGGAGTGTAGTGGAGTGTAGTGTAGGAGAATGTAGTGAAGATGTAGTTGTAGTTGTAGTGTAGCGTAATGTATTGGAGTGTAGTGTGGTGTAGCGGTGGTTGTAGTTGAAAATGCTACAAAACCCTCTTGTTTTGCTCACTTTTGATAAGGTTCACAATCCTGTGCGCCTGCCACGCGAAGCGACATCTGAACCACCAAAGTGATCCGAACCCCTGGTGTTTTTAGCATTTTGACTTCAAAATGTGCTTCGCGCCACAACAGCGTGCACTTTTTCGACATCTGAACCTCCAAAAGTGGTTCGAATCCCTGGCGTTTTTAACATTTTGACTTCGAAATGTGCTTCGCGCCACAACGGCGTGCACTTTTTCGACATCTCAACTTCCAAAAGTGGTCCGAGAATGGTGTGTTTTGTACATTTTGACTTCGAAATGTGCTTCGCGCCACATCGGCGTGCACCTTTTCGACATCTCAACTTCCAAAAGTGGTCCGAGAATGGTGTGTTTTGTACATTTTGACTTGGAAATGTGCTTCGCGCCACAACGGCGTGCAATTTTTCATCTCTCATCTGGCCAGCTGGCTCCGCACCCGCCGCTTTAGCGAGCCTACTTTTTGACCCTCCGGAGCCACAAATCATTGGAAAAACACAGTGTTTCGCGACTTTCCTACCTTTTCGCGCATCTGCATCTTCTTTCTTCTGACTCTTTCTCTTCTACTCTTCTCTCTTCTAATCTTTCTCCTCTCTCTGCCTCTGCCCTACTCTGCTTTTCATCTGTCCATATTGTCGGAAGTTTGACTTCTAAACTTCCTTCGATCATACGATAAAAATGGATCATATGAATTGATATGAAATATATATAGATAAATACAGTACACATAATTACGGCAACCTGTTGACTCTCTAAAATGAATTTGCCATTCACTTGAGTGCTGGGCGAAGGAGAGGTGCGATGTCCTTCGGGCCAACCCTGCCAGCCAAGAGTGCTCAATGTCTGACTTCAAGAATGCTCCATGTTCTGCAACTGAGGAACCCATGCTCACCATACCAGCCGTCCACATAGAATTTGCGAAGAATGTAGACACCTCTTGGGCAAAGGCTGGCAATTTCCGCCAAAGATGATATTTCCCAAGATGCAAGGCTTACGTATGTAAACTGAGTGGTAGTTAGGCAGATGGCATTGGCGTCCAGATGTCTCCAGCCTTGAGCGCTGACACATTCAGCTTCTGGAGTTTTTTCAGCAAATGCAATGTGACCCTCCCTGAGCTGAAGATAGCTGAAGCAAATGTGCTTGAGATGGGTCGAGGATCATCTACCGGCACCGGAGCTTGAACAAAAATTCTGTTTGGCCAAGCATCCTCCAGCCACTGCGCTAAGTCCAGAAGCTGTTGCCTCAGAGCCCATCGTACAGCGGTTCAAAGAGAAAGGACACTGAGCAAGTTGAGATGTACTTGGCATTGTGGGGGTGCTTGCTGGGCTAGGGCTGCTCAAGAAGTGGCTAATAGGCAGAAATCGCTAATAGTCTGGTGTAGTCTCTCCCTCGCTCTCCGTCGGGATCTTGTTGGGATATGCCTATTATGATACTCTCCAGGGTACTTCACTTCACATCGGAAATTATACCGACGGATATAGAAAGTGCATGAAAGGGCTACAATATTTGTCTATTCCGTTCCTATCACACCCTACCTCTTATTCCTATAGCGTTATCAATCCAGGTATCTTCTACAAAACACGATGGGTGATTAAAGTAGGGGTCACAGCAGGGTGGGACACTTTCAGAACCTCAGAAAATCAAAGCATCTTTGTGGAAAGCTTTGAATGGGATCTGCTCTTCTAGCTGCTTCATGCTAAAGTGCTCATGGACTCGGGTACGGGCTTTTGTCGATCACCTCACGAAATAGCAGAGCTTGAGCTCTTGTGAAACTGACTGAGGGACTGAGGTGATTTTATCATATTTTATCCTTCTTCACTTCACTGGGAAGGTCCCTGCTGCTAAGCTGCAAAATGACCTAACTCTTGAGGCCCATAGTGAAGAACTTTGATCAAGAAGATGTTGTTCAGGTCGAGAAGATTCACCTGGCTTCTGACTGTTCTGACTCAGGCATTTCAAAGCACCTCACAAGGCATACAGCAGTAGCAAACTCATTGCCTTTATGAAATTCTTTAAGCTTCTCCGTAGTACATGCACTTGGACTTGAACCACGTCTATTCTTTAATTTTTTCAGGGCTACCAATAAACCAATCCTTTCTGACAGGGGAAGCTGCCATATCCAGAGCCAAGGTGCTGTGTCCCCAAAGGATTGCAGGGCAGTCGCCTAGACCCCCGAACACACAGGAGGAAGTTAAGGAAAGGAAACAACTGTTTTCAAACAGTTTTCAAACAACTTCAAGGATTCCAGTTTTGATATGTTTGATGTGAAATCTCAAACAGTTTGAAGGTGCGAGTTTGAAAAGGCTAGTTAGAGTTAGAGTCAGACAAAGAGGAGCTATGGCTGTATGATCCTACATCAACACTCAAAACTTTCGAGAATCCGCGAACCTACCTTGACCAAACTCTTGCCAGCCGACCAAAATGCAGCAAGTCTCATG
The DNA here is from genome assembly GCA_947184155.2 of Cladocopium goreaui. Taxonomy (NCBI): domain Eukaryota; class Dinophyceae; order Suessiales; family Symbiodiniaceae; genus Cladocopium; species Cladocopium goreaui. The sequence goes on along the minus strand of CAMXCT020001268.1, from coordinate 152,043 downwards.
CGTGCAGCTGGGGTGCTGTCGCAAGCCAACCCAGGGTCTTGTTCTGGAAGAGCTTCAGAAAACTCACCGGATTGATATGTTCAAACCTTGCAAAAAATGCTGCAAATGGAGAGTGACACTGGACAATGGAGAATCCCTCGTCTCCATTTGCGCCATGTCACGGTCAAGGTCTGAGAGCCGGACTTGAAATATTTCCTGGGCACAGCACAGCGGTCATCCCAGTCCCTTCTCAAGGCATCAGCAATTCTCCACACATCTATCCTTATGACCAATGGTATTGAGATGATAATAATCTCACAAGTCGCAAGTGATCAGAAAACAAGTCATCCTTAACAATCCCCAAAAAAATCCAAAGCCATCCCAAGCCATAGTCAATCATCCCCAGAAAATAGTTCTAATCCACCTGAGACTATTCCTTTTGGACCATGTGTTACCTTTAAGTTGTGCCGAGCTTCCGATTTGCCAAGGACAAGGTTTCCGGAAGCTTCAGCCGGACATAGACCGAAGTTACTGCAAACATCTCAGCTGCTGAAACGCGGCACCAACAGCAGCTCGATTTCATTTGGAAGATAGATCTTGAGTGAGGGATCACTAGCACAATAGTTACAGCATATTGAACAATTAGCATTTGCATCTCTCCTTGGCAATATTTGCAGGGCTTTCTCGTATACCAGATCCCTGGCAGGGTTTAGGGTTTGTTTCGGGTTTGTTTCGGGTTGTTTAGGCGTGGTGTAAGGCACCGGAGGACGGAACAAGGGTCCAAAGGACAAGGAGATTCCAAGACCACAGGATGGAAAAGGCATTGGAGAGCCAGACCATCGCACCAGCGCAAGACATCTGAATTTCTTGATCCCTTTTCAACAACTTAAATCATCTTAATCAAATATATGTTTTCGTTATTCCTTGTTTTTATGTTTTGAATATCCATTGTTTGGCCCACATGCCAAACCTGAGCATCATCAAGACATCCATTTCTTTTGGGCAAAAGTTTCTCTAGTCGATATAGTTTGAGGAAGAGGATTGAGGCTTATAATGACTTAGCCTTAGATAAAAGCATATAAAAAATGATTAAACCATCCAAACGCTGCAAATGTAGGGCAAGTGGCCAGGGTGGAGGCTGCAAAGGATTGGCGGGTGCCCAGCTTGGAGCCAATCAACGGTCCAATGGTGGCACCGATGCCCAAATACCTCAGTACTGCGCTGCTTATGGCTGCTTGAGGACATGTTGAGCATTTTGGAGCACAAATCAAACCAAAACAAGGTCAAAAAAGAGGTTGGAATATGTTGGAATGAGGACAGGCCCCGTACAACCCACATTCACTTGGATGTCAGCAGCGGCTGAAACATGCTGGACAGACCCCACATCTTCATCACCTTTCAACCGTAGCCGCATTTTTTGCACTGATGCGACAAATGCAGCCTTTGGCGGCACCAGGTGTGGCGACCAGATTTCTTAGGTCGTCAACAGGGTAGAAGCACTGGTCTGAAAGCATGGCGGAAGTGGCGTGGTCCCATTCAGTGCCAAGCCATTGACACCTTCCTTAAGTCGGAACAGGACATGGAAAGGTTCTGGTGGTTCAAGGGTGGATGGTCTTGCGGTCAGGAACTCTCTCTCAGTGATGCCTGTTCTCAGTTTCGAAGAAGGTACCAGCTCCCATTCCCTACCATGCACATGCCAGGGGCCACAGTAGGCAGGTTGAGTCGCATATCCGAAAATCAACACCTGCGCTGGTTGGCACGAAATGACATAGAAACCATTAGAAATCCCAAAGGCACACTGCAAACAAGCATCGCAGTAGTAGAAAGACCCTCCCCAAGGTTCATGGCCTGGATTCACCACCACGACGTTCCTCAGATGCAGCGTAGCGCAGCGGCGAATGATGTTTGGAAGCCCTGTAGCCCGATGCACTTGATGAGCACAACTATAGAATGATAAGAACATCCATTGGCTTCCGAATGTCTGGAGATCACACCTGAAGACTTTGGATGATGAAGTATTTAATATATCAAGAAAACGTTTAAGATGTTTAAGATATATCAGTATATCAAGAGACTCAAAACGTGGCAAGTGCTCCATTCCCCCAGCCATCACCTCCGAGCCAAGCATCTCGAAGGTGATATTTTTCATGGGCCGCTTGGGATTGCCATAAATAACGCCAGGGCTTTGTATGGGATTGTGAACCTGTGGGGGTGCAAGCTCCAAGCGGAAAAAGCAAGGTGGCTTTAATCTGTGCAGTTGCCAATGGGGGCTTCCACCGGCTACATGGGACCATGTTCCTGCCCAAGTTCCCACACATTTCAGAATCGAGTGCTTTTCTTAGTCATCTATGAATTCCACTCAAAGGATCCCAAAGGTGGAGAACACACTTCTCACCAAGAACGGCACCTGGTTCCATTGTTCCATTTCTTTTTGCCCTCTGGTAGTCATGGGTCGCCCCAAAAACATCTGAGCGCAATGGCTTTCATTATTTTCCACCCCTAACCAGAAACCATATAGGGCTTTAGGGGTTTCCATGGTCCCACCAATTTCTGGAAGTCATCCCCAACATCCCGAGCGAAGCCAGGGAGCCTGCACCCTTCTCAGGGTGATGTTTTCCCAAAGCACAGCCACGCTGGGCGGCGAGCATGACACCTTGGTAACTGCTGCGCTGGGTCCATGCCGTTGCCACCATGAAGTTTCTTGGTATGGATCACAATAATTATTGGCTACCCAATGGCACCTCAAAACACGGGATGGGCCACTACCACAAATTGAGCCAAGAAAACAGACCATCATGGTTGAATATCAACACAAATACCTGATGAAACTGAACCTTGCTTTCGTTGCTTTGAGCAATCAATTCACGATTGCTGGCAGCCGCATCGACGGTTACAGGCTAGGCTTCCCGCAAAGGGCACCACAGGCCAGAGGAGGGAACACGCCTGAGGCAACAAAGGCCAGCGCACTATGAAACCAGGAGCAACAGAACTCACCCAGACCATCCCAGACCCAACAAAAGTCCAGATTCCTGAAACATGTCCTACGATTCCCTAAGCATGCGGAATCATGCAGAATCTTCAAATTTTTTGAGAGCGATGGTGGTGACTTGCTTCGGGCTCAACTCCCGTATCAACTCCCGACTCCCAACTCCACCAGGAAGTCTCCCACCTTATAAGAGTCGGCTTCCTGCGCTGGACCAATCCAGATCGCCACCTGCTGGGAACCCCGCCAACATCTGCAAGGATATATGTCATTGGCCATCAATGAAAATCCTAGCATTGTGATAAAACGCCACATCATCATGCTAACCTTGCTATATGAATCTATATGATCCCTTATAAAATCTTATGCGGTCACCTAGTGTCATTAGTGTTTTGTTTCCCCCTAATGGTCATGGAAAACCTCAAAGTGTATGGCTGGATGGCGCGCCTGCGTTGGCCTCTCCATATAAATGTCCTCCTTGGCTCTGGTGAAAGCTAATCTGATTGCAACACCACAAACCAAAAGGGCAACACATCTGGCTACATATGGTTCCATTGCTGGTTAGCATATTATAATCTCCAGCAGCTGCAACTCACAGGACACCCCGTGCTTGAGCGTACAAAACTGTGTAAATTAGGACATCATCTTCCAGATTTCCCAGCCTTCACTCTACTTCTGCCAAGAATCGTACAAAATGTTGGAGATTTCTCCGCTGGCCTGGGCACCATGGGCAACATGGGATTCACGCCATGCCGTGAGGATCCCAAGTCGTGTCCAAGTCGTGTCCACGGCCACGGCCACGCCTGAGGTTCTGGTGAGTTCTGGGATTTCATGTAGATTCCTCCAGGTCTCCAGTGCAGTCACAGTTGATTCAACCACGATCTCATACTGCTTGTGCTGTGACGAATTGCCACATGCGCCCAGGATATCCGTCCTTTGAAGGTATGAAACATATAGGCCTTGCGGAACGTGACGTTCCGAATGCAGTTGTGAAAAAGAGTTGGCAAGACCTTAGCGCAGCTGCCTCAGACTGTCACTGCTGGTTTGGGATCATAAGCCTTCTCAATCATACACTCATGATTGTGCTGAGGTGTTACATGAGGTTGTGGAATGCTGCCCTCACAAGTGTCACAATACGACATGCACAAAAGTGCATGATTGTTGTCTGTTAGTCCTCAAGAAATTCAAGTCTCACTGGATCCAAATAGTTGCTTCTGGCTGAAAGTTTCAACATGTCTCAACCCTTCCCAACATGGAAAATTTGCACCATCCACGCAAGAATGGAAAAGCAGTTGAAACCACCAAGCACTTTGGGTGGGTGCATCCTCACTATTGGAAACTCTTGGCAGATATGCACGGTCATCATCAATCCGTTCAGCCTACGGACTAAGACACCCTAAGAAACCTTAGCCGAATATTGTATCATATTGGATTTATATGTTGGGTTCCCATTTACATCCTATTGCTGGGTTTGTACTTATTTGATTTTATTTGCCTATTTGGACCATTCCACCCGGACTCTGCCCCGGCAACCATCCGCCCCCACTCTCCGAGGGGCAGCGCCAATGGTTAACCCAAGGCCACTCGCATTGACATTTTCGATGAGGACCTGATTTCACTGTGACATATCTTCTGCACAGTCGTTATATGGCTAGCTGGATTAATGATCCCAACTGTCAATAGGAATGTAAATGGAATATTCATCGAACCAAGTGATTTGCCATTGAACCAATGATTCACTGCCAGGTTAAATGACCAAAGGATAAAACCTAGTGCGGTTCATGATGGTTTCTTGCGGGCGAGCACTTCACAATCGCAGGCACTTCAGCACGCTTGGAGACGAATATTGGCATCAACGTCTGGAATTACTATGATCTTTGGAAGCTTGAATAAGTTTTTTCATCGGATTGCAGTACGGTACGGTACAGCACAGTGTTATAATGTCTAGTACATAACTTTGTTGCAACATGCTGCAGCATCTGGCTATGCCTGCAAGACACATTCTCAGTGCATTGAGAGTTAATGCCTCTTCTATCTCGCGGTTGGATTGTGAAGCAGTCGTCTTGATTCCACACTTCGCTATGGTGGATGTAAATGTCTCTCCCCGAGACATCAAAACCTTAGATTTTTGATCCAAGTTTGGCAGAATTCATTAGGTGACCAGCTACTGGTAAGGCTTGTGACCCGCTGTCCCCCCCATATTCTGAAACAACTCTGGGAAATGCTGGGAAGAGTCCCGTTCTGTGTCAAAGGCAAGGTTAGTCAAACCAAATAAACTGCCAACATCAACAATTTCCATCACATCATCATATTAGGGTACCTGGCACCATCCAAGAGGCCATCGGTGTTGAAGGCATCGAGATTTCCCAGGTTATGCTCTGGAGCTTTGTCCACCCGAGCGCTGACGCTGCAGAAGCGCACTTCCAGCCGTGCCACGTCCAAGGCCGTGAAGGTCCAATAGGCCGAGTTCACGAAGTGCCTGAGCTCAACTGGATGGGACGCTGGGTGAAAACGGGGGATTCATATGGATGAACTTCCCAGTTATGGCCATTTCAATAGGCAAAAATGATGATAGTCCATCAGAGTTTCGGGAATCCTGTTGATTTCAAAACAAACCATCCCCGTTCGAATTAGGGGGGAGACGTCGCACCCGGCTTCTTGTAGTATAATTCCATGGGATTTTGAAAAGCCCTATAAAAAGAGTTGGTTTTTGGGAATTTTTGCCCTTACAAAAAGCATAGGTTTTTAGCGCCCGCATTCGACTTCAAACACCCATACCATTTTATAAGGTGACGACTTTCTTCATGATATGGAAGTTGTATCTTACTCAATGACCTTTTTATAAGAAGTTGTGATTTTAGATAGCGTTTTCGGGCATCATTTTGTAAGGAAACAACTTCTGGTTCCCTGTTTCTGGTTTTCCCGGACTCGTTGATTTTCAAGCAGCCTTTTTGTAAGGATTCCATTTTTTTGCCACCTTTCATGTTGTTTTATGTTTTTGTATTTTTGTTTCTTTGGCTTCAATGCCTACCAGAACTCCTCTCATGATGCCTCGCGTTTGTGTTATCACATGAGTACCAAAAAAAGTAACATGTGAACACGAAAGAACATGTACAAAATGAAAACATAAGATAGCCATGAACGTCGTCACACTTACAACTTGCAAAAGATCCTCGGCCATCCTCGGCCAACACGACACCAAGAAGAAAGTTGGTGCCTCCACCACATCCAAAAATTGCTGCCATGGCTGCCCTAAAACTTGAACTGTGCCTGACAAGGTGCTGGTAGCCCCAGGAAGCGTCCTAAAATAAAGACTCCCCCCCTGTAGGGTAGCAACACCTTGGGATTTTGTAGTGAACCTAACCTATATAGTACCTATGTGGAGTCTATATGGTTTTTTCCTACGGGTATCTTCAGGGCTGTGGGCTGGGGCCTTTTCGGAAATAGCCAAGACAGCTATCAAATGATTGAGGCGAATCAAAAACATGTACAAATCTGAACAATACTTTGTATCAATGCCTAAAAAGCATATATTCTTACAAAAAGGTTCTTCTACTCTTGATAACCCATTTATAAGAGGGTCGACCCCTTCCATTCTGTAAGGGAAATTCGATCGGGGATAACAAACCTATTTACTTGGGAGGAACTTGGCGGTTTTTCTTACAGACTCTAGGCATTTCTACAATAGATCTCTTTGGAAGACATGTGCAAATGATTTGCCTACCTATGCCACGCCCTTTGTCAACCTCTGTCACCCTATCTGCAAAGCATCCATTTCTCCACTAAGATATCCGTCGCATTGTAGATGCTCAGCAGTCTGGGTCGATCTTCTCCATGAAGTGCATATTCGATATATCCTTTGGTCTCAGGTCCCAAGTTGAGCTCCAAATGGCCAAGATTCAACATGATTCACGTTGATTCAACATGATTCAACTGGCTCCAACGGGACACCAATGGTTGATCTTTCCCCCCGGATTTACGATCGACCTAAAATGGAAGTCATCGCCAAGTTTCCCCACCACGATTTGCCATTGCCATTCAGGGTCCCACCGTGCTGGTTGCCACCTTAGCTCAGCACCACGGTTGCTAAGAAAGGATTTTCGCTACTCAATAGTGCTTTATATACTTACTTTCAACATCTTTCAACCTTCCTAGCTTTTAAAACTCTGCACAGTGCAGGTCAGGTTGCTAGTCAAGGTCAATCTGGAGACGTTGGCAATGAAAAAGGCTTCTTGCACACAGTTCCTTGCAGCGTGTAACGTTTAGCGTGACACAGGAGGGGAGCGCCTTCTATCGATACCAAAGGTAAATGGCGCCTCAACCAGCCAGGCTACAGGGATCGCTTGGGCTGTAGTGGGTTCAGGTTGCACACGTTGCCCTGCTGTTCTGGCCAGCCACTCCTGCCTGTGGCCGAGCGCAAAGACCGCCACCATCTGAGATCATGAAACCAAACAGGAAAAATGATCAAAAATGCCCAGAAAAGTAGCTGTCCCGAAACACTGGAAGCCGTACCTGTCATGAAATCACCCAGACAGTTGGCCAACCTTTCAAAAATAGAATAGATATACAATCAAAAATCGCAATAAACAAACCCTATCACAAATGACTTCCTATGAAAACTTCCGTTGAGTTCGGGGGTTTCCCCTTGACATGTTTGATTACCGGAGAGGCGTATCATCTTTTGCCGAAACACCTTCGCGAAACTCCAGGGTCCCATCCAACTGCAGCGTCACGTCGTGGGCATTCAGAAGACGGACACCACCTGCCAGCCAGAAGGTCTTGGCCGAAATGTACAGCGTGTCCTGGTCAGCTGCCCAAAACAGCTGCAGCAAATCGAGATTATGCGTCCCATGCCATGACCAGCTTCTCTTCGCCCCTCCAACAACGAATATGGCAATGGACGAACAATGACAAACAGCATTTTCAACAGGCAAATGATCTCACATGACAATGGATTCACACACAGAGATACCTACTGTAATACATATACAGGTTGTATACGTATGATGCATGTCATGTAATGTCGTGACATGTCAAATGTCATGTAACGCAATATCATGTAACATCGTGCAATTTCATATGAAATCATTTGATGCAATGCCACGTACTGTCATTTCATGTAATGTCAAGTACATAATGTTGATTAATGTTGTGTCATGTCATGTAATGTCATGTCAAGCAATGTCGTGTCATGTCATGTAATGTCATGTCAAGCAATGTCGTGTCATGTCATGTAATGTCATGTCAAGCAATGTCGTGTCATGTCATGGAATGTCATGTCAAGTAATGTCGTGTCATATCATGTGATGTCATGTCAAGCAATGTCGTGTCATGTCATGGAATGTCATGTCAAGTAATGTCGTGTCATATCATGTGATGTCCTGTATATAATGTCATGTGTATCAAGCATTTTCCAGAGGTAGAACATCTTTATACATTTTTTGGAACGAATTTTCCAGCCATTTTCCAATCACTTCGCGGCCTCTCCTTTGGCTTCAAGGAGTCCAGCAGCCGATTCAGCAGTGCCGTATTGCTCGCGGCCTTCTCCGGCTGATTCGCGGCACCTCCCGCGGCTTCGAAGTCCAGCCTCTCAAGCCTCTCAGGGCTTCTCCGACAAAAGGGTGGTGAGAATTCCCGAACTAATTCATGAATATTTGGATG
>CAMXCT020001268.1:0-138873 GCA_947184155.2 Cladocopium goreaui | reverse complement strand
CTACTACTACTACTACTAACTACGACGACGACGACGACGCCTACTGCTACTGCTACTGCTACTGCTACTGCTACTGCTACTGCTACTGCTACTGCTACTGCTACTGCTACTGCTACTGCTACTACTACTACTACTACTACTACTGTCTCTGGACTTTCTTTAGATCAGACCTTATAGATGTAAATAGTTTTGGTATGAGTTGTACATTTCTCGCTTGTCTACACGGATGTATTTTTGAAATATGTTCTTTTTCGAAAAAATAATTACATGAAGACACAGGTAATCGATGATGGAAAATAGATTCTGCATGTCTTGGCATGGAGAATGATATGTATATTGTCATCAGGTACATGTCTCTTGTACGCATGGCACTCAGGTGCAACTACACTTCCGTGATTTTTTTACTTCATGTTTTCATGCTATACCGCTTTTTTTTAATGGCGCTTCGCTTTTGTCGCTGGTTGTTCAAATGCGCTTGCTTGAAGATTCCATGTGATTCTACTTGAATTGTATTCTGGCATTGCATCTCGCATACATTCTGACATCTAAACAACAGGCTTAAAGTTTGCCGATATTTTGTGTAATATCGTTCTTTACTTACGTCCTTTTCAAAATTCGGCGCGATTTGCGTAAGGTCCGAAAATTGTGTTCTTCTTGGTTCGTATAGATAGTGTTCAACAAAGCATTAAGATAGATTGTTCACTACTAGCAATGACCGCGTTTAAAAAAAAAACACGATTAGGCATTTGTCAGATTCTACGTTTTCATGTCTTGAATTTAGCTATATATGGTTATTTTTGGATAAAAATAATTGCGGATTTAGATTCCTGCATCTGGCTCCCGGGATCCGGGTCCCGGATTCCAGATTCCAGAATCCACCTGTCCATTCTGGGTAGAAATCAAGGTTTGTAAAACTATACAGATTTGTTTCGTCTCTGGACTTTCTTTAGATCAGACCTTATAGATGTAAATAGTTTTGGTATGAGTTGTACATTTCTCGCTTGTCTACACGGATGTATTTTTGAAATATGTTTTTTTTGAAAAAAAATACATGAAGACACAGGTAATCGATGATGGAAAATAAATTCTGCATGTCTTGGCATGGATAATGATATGTATATTGTCATCAGGTACATGTCTCTTGTACGCATGGCACTCAGGTGCAACTACACTTACGTGATTTTTCACCTCATGTTTTCATGCTATGCCGCTTTTTTTAAATGGCGCTTCGCTTTTGTCGCTGGTTGTTCAAATGCGTTTGCTTGAAGACTCCATGCGATTTTATTTGAATTGCGTTCTGGCATTCCATCTTGCATACATTCTGACATCTAAACAACAGGCTTAAAGTTTGTTGATATTTTGTGTTTTAGTGCTCTTTACTTACGTCCTTTTGAAGACCCAGTGCGCTCTGCGTAAGGTTTGAAAATTGTGTTCTTCTAGGTTTGTTTTCTCCAGTATAAAAGCGTTTAAAAGAGCAAGAAGGCGGATTATGCACCAGTAGCAATGAATCAGCGTTCGAAAAATATTGCCTTGTTTTTTTCAAATGTTTTTTTTGGCGTTTTGTATTTACATCTGGTTTTGTATTTACAATCTTTTTCTGCCGATCTGCTACTGCTACTACTACTACTACTACTACTACTGCTACTGCTACTGCTACTGCTACTGCTACTGCTACTGCTACTGCTACTGCTACTGCTACTGCTATACTGCTACTGCTACTGCTACTGCTGCTGCTGCTGCTGCTGCTACTACCACTACTACTACTACTACTACTACTACTACTACTACTACTACTACTACTACTACTACTACTACTACTACTACTACTACTACTGCGACTGCGACTGCGACTGCGACTGCGACTGCGACTGCGACTGCGACTGCGACTACGACGACTATACGACGACTATACGACGACTATACGACGACTATACGACGACTATACGACGACTATACGACGACTATACGACGACTATACGACGACTATACGACGACTATACGACGACTATACGACGACTACGACGACTACTACGACTACTACGACTACTACGACTACTACGACTACTACGACGACTACTATGACTACTACGACTTTACTACTATACTACGACTACTACGACTACTACGACTACTACGACTACTACGACTACTACGACTACTACCACGACTACTACTACTACTACTACTAGAAGTACTAATAGTACGCGTTTCCGTGCGCTGCGCGTTGTGCGCGTCTGCGTTTTGCGCAGGTTCCGCGCGTGTTGTTCTGCGCGGGTTCCGCGCGTGTAGCCGCATTCAAATTTCTTAAAGAAATTAGTATATTACGACGAATATTACTACTTGGGAACCTTTACATAATAACCTCGTGGACCTTGAGAACATTTACGTGGAAAACTTGGGAACCTTGAGGGAACCTTTACAATACAACCTTGGGAACCTTGACAACCTTTACTTGGGAAACTTGGGAATCTTGAGGGAACCTTTACAATGCAACCTCGGAAAGCTTGAGGAAACCTTGACAATATAACCTTGGAATCCTTGAGAACCTTTTACAATGTAACCTTGGGAACCTTGAGGGAACCTTTACAATACAACCTTGGGAACCTTGGAAAACTTGGGAACCTTCAGGGAACCTTGAAGAAACCTTGAAGGAACCTTGAGGGTAAGTTTTGGGAACCTTGAGGGAACCTTGACAATCTAACCTTGGGAATCTTATAGAAACCTTTACAATGTCACCTTGGGAACCTGGACCACGTCTACTTGGGAACCTTTACATAATAATCTTGGGAACCTTGACAACCTTTACTTGGAAAACTTGGGAACCTTGCAGGGAACCTTGAAGGAACCTTGAGGGAACCTTTTGGGAACCTTTTGGGAACCTTGAGGGAACCTTGAACCTTGGGAACCTTGAGGGAACCTTGGGAACCTTGAGGGAACCTTGGGAACCTTGGGAACCTTTACTTGGGAACCTTTACTTGGGAACTTGGGAACCTTTACTTGGGAACCTTTACTTGGGAACCTTTACTTGGGAACCTGGGAACCTTTACTTGGGAACCTTTACTGGGAACCTTTACTTGGGAACCTGGGAACCTTTACTTGGAACCTGGGAACCTTGGGGGAATGGGTTTTGGAGCTGCTCCGGTCTGCTCCGAAACCTTTACTATGGCTGAAGACCCCAAAGCATTCTGCTGTTGGGGAAAAAGCCCTATACTGGCCAATCTACCCACACTTGAAATACAACCATGAGAAAGTTGCCTCAAGCCGATCGGAACTTCCAGACACCAGGAAATTCTCTGGCCTGAAGAGCAATGCTTTTTGCATCCACTACAAGACTCATCAAATGCAGCTGCGAAAACCCGATCACGCCGCGGATCACAACGGGGACCAGGCTTCACGTCGCGGTGGACAATCCGCCGACCATGAAGGTATCCAACAGCTTGAAGCATTTGTCTGGATCATGACAGGCATTTGAAAGGGTTTCCAGCATTGCGACAAAGGAACTTAGGTAACTTCCTGTCAAAAGGGATCAACGGATGAAATTCGGACCTGAAGAAGATCTGCGAGACAGATTCCTCGAGCCCATCATCCTGCAGGCTCCAAAGCTTCACAACATCTGCTTCAACACAATGAAATTCTCTTGCGAAAACCTTGAACAAACTGCGCAGAATGTTGGATTTTCCTTATTCTGTTTCCAGGAAACTATAGAATCTATAGATTGATTGCTCCTCTTTGATCTTCTTTACCAGGAGAGCATAAAGCTCCCCACCTTGACCTTGGCTGAATCAGTTTTCCGGATTTTTCGTGGGAAAGCGGATTCAAGGGTCCAGACACATCTCCAAAACCAGATGTAGTTCACTCGCCGACTGGAAGGACTCGTGCATCCTCGCAGCCCGAATATATAATGTGGTGCAATGAACTGGGGAGGGGATGAAACAGCCAGGTCTCTATGACATGTGGGTTGTGATCCTGTTCCAAATCAACTGGATCACTGTTTTTTGCGTCTATGAAATAACCATTTTCCAACCACCGTGGAAAGCTCGCAGCGGCCTCACAATGTGAGGATGATCGAGGCGCGACAGCATGGCCTTAAAGAGTCGGCTCATATCATGATACGATGGATATGGAGATTTCTTCAGGTAAGTGATAAACGGTAAACGAAAAGTTATATATAGAAAGTGTGAACCCTTCTGCAGCACTCTTTTCACTTTCCTTCAACTGGCACGCTGCACGTGAGAAGATACCAGCCCTCCAGTAGCGGCATGGTAGTGAACCCCTCATTGTTATCAAATAACAATGGGTCAAAACACAGATGGGGGGTTACACCACACACATCTGGAAAATGGTTAGACTCAACAGTCTAAACACATGTATGGTTAGACTACCATGAGTCCAAACACATACCCCTACATGGTAAAGTACCAATGTTAGAGGGTCAAGTCCCGTCGAAGACCCTCTCCCTTCACTCCGCAGAGGAGATCCGGGAGGGAGGGTGGGGAAAACCAAAAAGTGGGTCCTTGAGCCAAAATTGGCATCAAGGCCCAAAAGGTATCAACACTTTCACACCTCATAAAGCCCCTACCCAACCAACCTACAGTTATGAAGGGGTAAGAAAGTGTGAACCCTTCTGCAGCACTCTTTTCACTTTCCTTCAACTGGTACGCTGCAAGTGAGAAGATACCAGCCCTCCAGTAGCGGCATGGTAGTGAACCCCTCATTGTTATCAAATAACAATGGGTCAAAACACAGATGGGGGGTTACACCACACACATCTGGAAAATGGTTAGACTCAACAGTCTAAACACATGTATGGTTAGACTACCATGAGTCCAAACACATACCCATTGTTCATATCACCCACTGTTCACTAAACCACGCTAACCGGAAGGGACTGAAGAAATTCTCCGCGGCTGAGGCCAGGAGGAAAAGTGTAAGAGGTGAGGGACCAGCCCTGGGCTTGTGTCCACTCATCTGCTAATCCTAATCTGCTCAGCCCATCACTAGGATTAGACTCGGAGTCAATCCATTCAAACCACGCCCGGGCGTCCAAACTGTTCAGCAGATAGTGCGAGAACTCTGCTATCTCGTGGACATCACACTGAGATGAGACACAGCGGATCAAAGTGCTGGTCGCGCTCTCATTGTCGACGAACCACAGGAGATCCTGGCCTCGTAGTAGGTCAGGCAAGAGAGCCGGAATGACCAGGGCCACAATGGCCTCGCCTGGGTAAATCTGCTGGCGACGAGGCACCCAGCTATCTATGACCTCTGGTGGCACCTCACAGGTCCCCCCCTGAGGTTGGTAGGAGGTACCCGGACACATCACTACCCACCCCAGGCGTAGGACTCCTTGCTCAAAAGAGGCATCGGAGTAGATAACCAAAGGCACCTTATCCACACCGCACACCTGGACGTCGCGAGGCTGACAGTCCAGGACAATGCGCAGCAGTACCTGCAAGGTAACAACATCTTCATCATCCATTGGCGTCGGGCCATCACTGCTGCACTTGGCCAGGACAGGTTGGGCGATACGGCCCATGTGACCCGCCGCCAAAGAAAACATCCAAGTGATGTCGCCCCGGAGCTTGCCAGCTTCCTCTTTGGTAAGACAACGGTTGGCAATGGCCACTCGGAGACGACCGGCAACTTTGGCCACCGTCGCGAATTTTGGCTGGATACGGACACAACCCGTTGTCATCACGGAGCCCAAGTGAATCGCGGCTCCCAGGTAGTGGCGATCTGGTGAAGGCGCAAATCCCTTGGCTTTCTGGGGCGGAGCGCCAATACTAGTAAACAAGAGCCGCAAGGCTTGTTGTGAAATATCGGCTGCTGCCACCACTTCAACGGCCAACTCATCATCAAAATAAGCTGCTGCAAGACCATAGAGGCATCTTCTGGTAGCGGCAATGCCAAGCTGAGGCAGTCGGTTGAATGAGACTACAGCACTTTCGAGTCCAAAGGCCAGTCCCCACAAGATAGTGTAGCGCCATCCCTGCTGGGGTACCCAGACTGCCACAGCAGAGTATGGCAAATGTTCTGGGCACACGGGCAGACCACGATATGCATCCGGCAGATCATCCGTACCCAGGCGGAAATGCGCCCAGGGGTGGAAGACACTCCAATCCCCTGGGCTAGTCACCTGAAGCCGGTGCGCCAGTTGCTTGATAACGGCCGGGATGAAGTCCAAGTGCACTGTGTAAATCGTTTCCATCATCGCCGTTGAACTATTGTGGAGAGTCTTACGTGCATTGTCAATGACTCTTTCCTTTCCATCCGGCTGCACAATCAAGAAACGTTGCAGCGGTCGCCACTGTCCTACGCCAAACCGCTCATCCATGCAGCGCTTGGTAAGGAAAGGCGAGCAAAATTGCTTTTGTTGCTCAACTTGCTGCTGGTTAAGCAATTTTTTTTATTTATTTTAAAAAGGGTAGTCAGAGTTAATAAGTAATTAATATGAAATTTAGTTGGACTTAGATTAATTTAAATAAGTCAGTCAGTGACATAATTTCCCCATTCTGCCAATCAATCATTTCATCTCATCGGAATTCACTTGGGCCATTCTCACTGTCACAAGAAACGTCCCTCAATGCCACTGTCAATCGCTCGTCCCCTTGGCTGAAAGCACCATTTGCTCAAATTTGATGTTTGCCTCAACTGCTGTCCCTACGAGGACTGGAAGCTGAGACTTTTAATTGTTCTTCTCTAGTTAACTCTAGTTCAGCATGTGACATGCCCAAGAGTTCGTTTGCAGGATGATGGAAGTTGCGCTCAATGAAGGGCTCCGTTTTTATCTCAGTATGCTGGCATGAGGGCATCGTTTTTATCTTGTTTTTTGGACTGAGATATGGCCTTATGGATGGTGACCTATATCATGGACCGGATCTTGACAGATTTGGAGGAGCTTTTTAACTTTGAACTGCTTTACTTTTTTTACTTTGAACTGCTAAGCTTTGAACTCAGCTTGTCATGGAATCCTGTCAGTGAGCTGTCCATGTCAATTTGGCAGCAGCCTCAGCAAAACTGATGTCAGTCATACTCCATTGTTCAGGAGACGCAAGTGCTTTCACATTTCCATCAGTGGTTTACCCGCCATGAGCAGGTCGGTGCATATATTTTGTCAGTGACGTCAGTGACAATGATACTTGAAAGGAACATTTAACTAAGCTTCTTCTTGCAACAGCCCAGCACGTTCAGGATGATTGGAATGACTGTCATGGCCTTACTGGCTACTTGTTTGTTTGCAGGGATGGTATTTGCAGTTGATGTCTTTGGTAACAATTTCAATATGAGGCGAGAACATTGAGGATCAAAGCCTAGACCCACGGTCGGAGACCATGTCACTGACAGTTGATGCCTCCATGATGTCACGATGTCCATGTCATTGGCAGTTGGTGTTCCAATACGTTGACATTGTCAGTCTAATTCTGATGCCGCTTTGAGGATCAAAATGGCGATTGACAAGGCAATGTTCATGCTCCTGGACTTTCGATCTGCGACCTCATTAGCAGCATCATTGAGCAGAGGCTTTCACTGACCGAGTCTGCTTATGTCACTGTGGTAAGATGCAGTACGTGAGACTTGTCAGTGATAATTGTGGTAGCATTGATTTTGAGACTTCGAAAACAAGCAGGTGGATTTTATGACCGCTTTAACCTTGGCAAGGACTGTGCAGTCTTGTGAACTCAACAGTGATTTCACATGGTTGTTCTGACCCAGTGCAGGAGACAAACAAGACCATCAGCGTGAACCACATTGACAAGGCACATTGCCAGGGCCCTGTTTGGCTTGAGTTTGAAGCAATTTGAGTTTGACACCAGCTTTGACTCAACCAATTTAATATGAAATCAATTTAGTATAATTGTAAATATGTCCTAGATGCCACTTAGGCTGTGGTGACCGTGGAACCTGCAATGTCAGAGTCTCAGTGATCTTTTACACAGTTCCGGATGATGGTTGCAATGTTTATTTATCGTCATTGGCGCCATGTAGCTTTGCCAGCTTTTGCATTGATGTCAGTCAGAACACGTTCTCTGAATCAACGCTGCTTTGGGCTTATCATGTCACTGTTGCAGTCATGGTGTCTTGGTTTGGACTTGCAAGCTATCACTTCGCAATCAATCAGTGATTTCACTGTCTAGCATCAGCCTTGACCCTCAAATGACTGATTTCCATTTTACTGTGGCATGAAACTGAAATCAACTGAAAAAATAATCTAAAATCCAATTGACATCAATTAATTTTCCACACATTCCTTCCAGCCATGAAGCGGAAGTGGCAAAACCGGACATATGGCAAGGGGAATGGCAAGGGGAAAGGCAAGGGCGCTGACACCGACAGTGACGATGAGTACTTGGAGAAAATGGGGTTCAATATAATGCAGCTCAAAAATGATGAGCCTTTGCTGAATGTATTGAATCAATGCAGACAGTCAGTGACAGGGAGTATCAATTAAATTATCCACCAGTGCAGGATTTTGTGACATTTTCAGCCCAAGGTTGGCAATGGACTTGCCCATGGTTGGCCTTCAAAGGTCATGCTCGTTGGATGGGGCGCTGAGCCTCGAATTGATTTTGGGTACCAAGGCTGCGATGTCCAGGGGAATGATGTGTGGAACCCGGTGGAGGTCTTGACCCACATCGACAGACCCACGGTGTTTCACAACCTGGCAAATTTGATGAAGAAGGACCCCAAAACAGAATTGTGGCTTGTATTCGATTAAAGTCATTATCATCGTCATTCTCACTCAACTTGTTTGTCAATTCAATACATTTGCCAATGTCAATGACTTTCAATGAACAGCAACGACCTGTCCTTGAGGCCTTCCAAGCAGTATCTCAGCGGATTGCGAACAATCATCATGCTTTCTGTGCCTGGCCCTGATGTTTGCAATAGTTGCCATTGTGGTCATTGATTGCTGCCAGACAATGTAATTTATTTGGGATGTTGCCACACATCTCTGTCCATCTCTGCCAGGTGTTTACACACTTCAATGCGATGAACATTGCCAAGAAGATGTTCACTTCGCCAAGTGAAGTTGTGGCCTTGAACTGCAAAGCAGGGTTCCACCGCACCAGCACCTTTGTAGCCTTGCTCAGTGCCTTCTTGTTTGCCACTTGACTTGTCTGTCAGCAGCAGGCACTTGTTCGTCAAAAAGACTCATTGTCTGTTGGCTACCAACCCAACGATCTGAGGTGATTGGCGTGGAACACTGCGTCTTTATCTTCAGTTTGTCTGGCAGTCGATCATGGCAGGTGGATTGCGAAAGCATTCTCGCCTGGCTGAAGGAGCCTACTGCAGCGGCTAGGTCCCTTGACTCAGTTCACAGTCACATTGTGCAGTCAGTGACGGCCTGTGAAGTCAATGACAGCTTGTGAATTCAATGACGGCTTGTGTCACAGGGAAACCATCCGCCGAGATGCTCTTCAGCGAATGGGCCTTGACGCACTGAAGTGGTCGAAGATTCAGATCAAGGCGCTTTATCATTTCTGGAAGTGCTGCAACTGCAAGCCGTATCCCTTCACTCTCCAAAGTCAGCATCGCGTGCAACTCGAACTGCACATTGACACTTTGATGAAGTGTAATTAAAGCCAAGTTAGACATTTAAAGCTGGAACCTTGGAAGAATTAAGGCATCCTTGGAGGCAGCCTACGCTGTCCTCGCCTCCTCCTGGTCCACCACCTTCTCAAGCACCCCTCCCAACTCCTTCTGCAGTGGCCCGTCCAATGATGCCACTTCCGCCGCTACCGCCACCGCTATTGCCACCGCCACCGGTTTGGAAGGTGGATTGGTGGGAAAGTGCTTCGCAACATATGCAATTGCATGCACTTATGACTCATGGCTTAACAATGTTAATGATGACAACAGTCAGTCACAGTCAGTTAATAATTTGTATTGACTTGTAATCTCCAAACATCCAAGGACCGAGATTGTCAATGACGTGGCCCAGACCTTGCCGAACAACAGGAGAATTTTGATGGTTCTTCCTCTCGCCCGACAACTCAGGTTTGCCAGTGTTTTTTGGAGACAAACCTTCCTCGACATGTATGGCCCTCGATGGAACAAATATCTCACCAGCTGCATTTGCAGCGATATTGCGGCAGTGACTGCTGTCGACTAGTGACCTGGCTGCAAGGGCTTGTTTTTGAACTTTGGCAGCCTGACTTGAATTTGAATCAAGCTGAGTCCTGTCGTCGTCGTTGAAACATGTTGACTTTTGACATGCACATTTCAGCAAGGCTATGTGGTGACAAACACCGCCTTGCAGCTCGACCAGTCAATGACACTGCATTAAGCCTGTGTTAAAAGAAATGAAGCGCCGCCTTAAGGGATTGTTAATCGAGGATCATTCGTCAGTGACAATGTCAGTTTGATTGCGTCTAGTGTCAATGACATATAGATTCATGCACCTTGAGTGGCAACTTGATGTCAATGACAACTACTTTCAAGTCAAAGTAACTCAGTTGATCTCAGTTGTGATTTCTGACTTGGCTCGAGTCTTTGCAAAAAAACAAAAAGGTTGAAGTCATGTCCGACCTAGCACGGGGGATCCTGGATGATCGAGGGAGGCAAATCGTTGACAACTTGAACCTGGGCAGGCCATTTGTTTGCCAACGTGTCAGTCAGTGTCAGTGGAAAGTTTGACATTGTTAATTCAAATAAATTGAGTTCTAAATCTTGATTGGATCGAAGCTCTTGACAAGGCCAGCAATGCAGGCACTCGCTCTGCTGTTCCTGACCCTGCCAGAGAAGTACGATGATGTGTGCAACTTCTTGAATGATCGGCAGCGTTCTGGGAGTGTGCCTGGCATTCATTTTTGTTGATGCCACTGACTGTCACTGACATATTTTTGCAGTTCCACAGCTGCCAGGTATCTCCAATGTCAACGGATGGATCATGAAGACCTTCCGAAACCAGATAGATGAGCTGTGTGCCCAGTTACTTGCGAACAAGTGCACTGAAAGTAAGCAGCTGACTTTAACAGTTTGTTGCTTCAGATTGTTTCAGTTAGTTGGCCAAACACCCAATGACAAAGGCAAAATCGTCGAATGGGCCTTCCTACTTCCGACAGCCTGTGATTGTTGAGCTGCAGCGTCGTCGTCGTCGTGTTTAAAAAGGTGTTTGCGGCAGTGTGCAACACGTGTGAATTTGGTGATCTTGATTGACATTGCAATGTCGACTTGATTATTCAATGACAATGTGCTGTTGAGTCTGATGCCAAGGCCCGTGAAATTGAGCCCTTGTCCGTTGGGATCTCAGATCGCTTTGGAAGGTCTTAAGAGGTTGGTGTGAGCTTAGCTTTGTTACCCTAAGTTTGGTGACTCTGCTTGTCACGCAGAGGTGGCTGACCGCAACTTGAATATGGAGACGGACAGTGACTCAGAGAGCAACGGTGGTCACAGCTCTTCATCGTCGACAGGGCATGTTTTAATGTTATCATTCTGCTTCAAAGTTAAGTTAAGACTGATGATGAATGGCAATGGTGATCAAGATAAAGTCTGATGATGCCAGGACGGTCGACCTCTTTGATGGCACCTGGTATCCAGTGACAGCTTTGACTCCGGCAGAGGACTCCGATGATTCTGACTCACAGATGTCTGAAGTTTCAATGGGGCAAACTACTCTCATGTTGCCTGGCGGTGGGCCCGGAGACTTTGATTCCGACATTGGTTTGTCGGACGTGGAGCCGGATAATGGTCACTGGTGCTGGGCGCCTCTTTGGGATATTGATGATGAAATTTACTTTGAGCCTGCTTTGAAACGGTCCAAATTTGTTTGATATGCCTAGCTGAAAAGCTGATTTGGGGAGCCAGGCAGTGATTTCACAAACCAAATCGCTGCAAATGTTGGAACAGGGGCGAGGCTCCAAACTCAAAAGGAGCCGACTGAGAGTTGCAAGGTCGCGTCGGATAAAGGACAGTCATTGTCAGTCATTGTCATTGTCGCTGTGCAATTTGTCAATGACATTGACGTCACTGACCTTGAACTGAGGTGCCTTTTTGAACTGGCATGTGAATAACTTGATGGCTCAAGGGATTTACTTTTTTTTTAGGTCACAAGTTGG
The DNA here is from genome assembly GCA_947184155.2 of Cladocopium goreaui. NCBI lineage: Eukaryota > Dinophyceae > Suessiales > Symbiodiniaceae > Cladocopium > Cladocopium goreaui. Next base: position 126,814 of record CAMXCT020001268.1, on the reverse strand, counting down.
GTGAAGGACAGCTTGAACTGACCATGTCATGTAACTGTACTAAGTTGCGAAGTAGAGGACGCCCCAATCACATGACGACATGTGTTAAATTGTTTTCTTATTATAGTGCTATACAACACCTTTGTGACATCCTCATTCTGCAACACTGCCAGTTGATATTGTCCTTTGGCAGCGTTCAGAGTCGGGTCTTTGGCTTCATCATCGCAAAGCCCTGACGTGGACCCGGCTAGATTGCAACAGAACCTGCTGTGATTGCCTGACAAAGTGTTGGCACCCAAAGTGATGCTGCAAGTGTTTGGCATGAGCCGACTGCAACTGCTCTAATCAGCCATTTGGCTTTACTGTCAATGTCAAGGGATAAACATTGAATATGAGTTTCCAACTAGAGTTCAGCGACTGTCAAACAGCGACCAGGGCTAGAAAAACATGCTTCACATCAACTTACTGAGTAAGATTCTTCAATAGTTGGACTTGCAATGCTTTGTTTTCAAGTTCAATGGTGGTAGCTAGCAAAAAGCAATGGAAGAAATGGCAGCGTCAGTTTGACTGGCTCCAGGGAGGGCCTACTTGTGCCAAGTGTCGCCACTGCCGTGACTTCGAATCTGTGATTTACCAACGATCACAACTACTGCAACATGAAAAGTCGAAAGTCCACAGGACCGCTGGTGCATGCACTTGCCCTTCTGAAACTGAGTTTGGTCAGATGATTGACGAGAGGTTTGCAGGCACAAGTCTCAGAAAATCGAAGCTTGGTCCCCACAAATCTTTGAAGATGCTTTGGTGCACGCATGAAGCTATCAAAGATATCACCAAAGCTCGGGTGAACCGTGGTCTCATCAGTGCTTCCATCAGCCAAGATGGACAGGGGGCTGGTCTTGGTATTCGGGCTTGCTTGGTCACTTCTGAAAGATCCCTGACTCAATTCAAGGTTGTCTTCCATCTTGCAAATCGTTGCAAACCTCTTTGTTGTGTTTGTACCCTTTGTTGCCCAAGGAGATTTGCAAAGAAAACAAATTCTAATTAGAAAACATTGTTGTCATTGATCGTCATTGTGCATCCCTGGTGCCCAAGGACAACATGGCATCCGAGCAACATCTTTTGTGATGGCGTACCATAAAGGTGAAAGCGGTGGTTCCCACAACTTGGCCAAAGCCACACGGCAGGCAACCCGGAAGTTCTTCACCTCAAGGCGGTGCCCACCTCGTGGATGGACTGGCCCACGGCCAAAACTGCAGGCTCACTTGTTGCACAAGTTTTCCAATGGCGTCGAAGCTTGTCGATAATAAACTTGACATTGGTTTGTCAATGACTGGTCCCAACTCCAAACCGAATCGCATTGGTTTCGTTTTATGCTAGTGGAGTGACTGTTCAATCAGTGAAAAAAAAACCTGCTGAAACCTTTGACCCAGCTGTCATTGAGATTTAAGGAGATGGCTGGGACCGATGCAGCTGCTGATGAAATGAAGGCTATAAGGTTGACACGGTACACTCGGCTGAAGAACATCAAGGTTCGTGTTCGTGATGGAGCCCATGCCGCAGGAAGGTGTCTTGGCAGAGTCGATGAATCATGTGTGACCACTACTGACCACATTGCAATGTGCCGTCTATCCAAAAGATTTGTGATTTCTCTTTCTATGTTATGGTTTCGTTCAGGTTGACGCAGAAATGGTATGCCATCCCATACCTCAAAGAGGTCTGGACCAAGTACATTTGGAGCTCCAGTTCGGTGATTTCCCTGATCTACCATTCGCCGCAGAATACCCGAATATTCAGGAAATATGCCACTTGACTCAGTTTGATGGGGTGTGGGCTAAAGTCAAAGTTTCCGAAATAAGGTGAAAGAAGACTCCAAGCGGAACTGGAGAACTCGAAATCTTTGCTTTGCAAAGCATCGTCACTCATCCACGCTGAAGCCAGCGGCACGATTCGTTTTGCATCTTTCCGCTGTGATTCATGCAGCGATGGAGTTGCTTGTCAATGACAATGTAAAGTCGTTCCCATTGTCAGTCAACGTCAATTTCAGTAATGACAGTCAATGACAGTGCCGTGGAGATAACACCATAACTCAGACTCAGGATTTACCAGCGGAGGTCACTACCGAAACCGAAGGCCAGAGCCGCCAGTTTCCTTCTCTCGGTTGAGCCAGAGGCCATCCTTCAACTGGCAATGATGGTGGACGCTGCCCAGGAAGAGATGGAATTGTTCTTTGCATGCAAAACCTGTAATGCTAATTTTCGTTTTAAGCAGGAATCACATTGCACATTTGGAATGATTCAGTCTCAAGCATTTGTTGCTTAACAGCTAAGGATCAGATTCTGCGACAGCAATACGATCGACGTAGCCCAGCTACGCCAAACTATTGACCAATTCCTCTCTCGCATTAGCACTCTCTTCGTTCAGCGCAAAGCTGCCCATATCCATTGCTTCACTCAACATGTTGCTGGAATTAACTATTTTTAAAAGTCAATGACATGAATGATTTCCTTTCTGAAGTTATGACGTTAATAACGACCTCACTGTCAACTGTCACTGTCACTGTTGATAGAAATCATTCAATCAATTTAGTTGGTTGGTGACAAAAATTGCCTGCTGCCAAGGCTATCACTTGGCTTCAAAAGGAAACGGCAATCAGAGTGAAGGACCAGTTCCGGTGTGTCGGAGGGCGTGATGCTGTCACTCCTCAATTGCTTGCGCAATGCTTTGAGCGCATGAGTGCTTGGGTAACCATCACCAAGGAGGCCTTACAGGCAGAATTTCCAAGTTTCGAAGCGTTGTCAGCCTTCAGCGTGCTGCAACTCAGACCCAAGCTGGATGCTACTGTGGTGAAGCGGGATCTTGCAAAGGTTTGCAAGATTTTTGGAGAAGAGCCAGAGTTGCCACAGTTGTGTCGCAGTTTCTGTGATGTCGAGTACACAGCTCTCAAACGAAGACCCTTGGTGGCTTTACTTCAGATATCTTCAGACTCAGATCATCCTCTTATGTTAGCATGTCAATTGTCCATTGTCATGTTAATTGTCTTGTTCAATTTCCTTTTTGTCATTCAGTGCCTCAGGAGACCGGATCTCTGACAAGGAGCCTCTGGCCGACCTCAAAGCCTGGATCCATGCCCTTGAAGGAAGGCAAGCAGCGGAGTCCAATCCAGTTTTGGTGAAATTCGTTGGACGGGCAATGTGCTTGGCACGAACTTCCACTTCACCCTGCGAGCGTGACTTTGGAAACATTTTGCTTTGCTTCCAGAAGCGTTTGGCATCCCCTCTGCTCAAAGAGATGCACTTGCGCTTGAGCTTCCTCAATGAAGAGCCTGGGAAGCGTGATGAGATCATCAAAGGCGCCATGGCAATTTGGAAAGAAGGGTTCAAGTCTGCTCGGTTGAGTGGCCACCAGCGGCGGGGAAACTTTGTCTCGCGTTTGACCATGGAGAAGAAAAGACGGGTTACTTGACATTGATTGATTTTGAAAACTTTGAAGTCAATGACGACAATGAAATCATTTAAGAAAAGGAACATGTCATTTGGTGGCAACCGAGGCTTCTACACCCAATGACAGTGAGGCTGCTTGGGTGAAGCGCAGGCGTGTGGAAGTGGATTTGGCACGTGGGTCTGCGGCATCATCCCATGATGGAACTGGAGCCCAGACTAAGAAGTTTTCTCCCGAAATCAAGAAGGCCATTGGGAAGATTGCAAAGATAGAATCTCAACTGCAGCTTTAGTGAAGTTGTCACACAAATGGATTGAGAATCAAATTAACTATAATAAATTATTGAAATTAAATTAAATAAGTCCCTAATCCTTGGTCCCTACCAATCCTTGAGGTGAAGAAACGCCGATTTCATGCACAAACTATGGGAATCCTGCAGAAGCATGAAAAGTTGCCGAAGAATGAATACGAGGATCTGTTGAGGCCTGTTGATTGCATTGTGGAAAACCACCTCTCCCACGAACAGATTGCCAATGTGTTTTCAGGAAGCAGCAACACAATGACATGCTTGCAGAGACTTGCTGGCAATGTGAGTGGGTGAGTTGGTTGAACAATGTGATGATGAATTGAATGACTAAACTGATGACATTGACACTGACATAGTTTCGTCATTGACAGCATTTGACAGCAATACCAAGTCCAGGATCGAAAAGCCAACTTTCTGGAACGAGAATTTGCAGCTCGCAAGTTTCCATCCTTGAAGTCCAGGCTGGTTTCATTCAATGAACCTTTCCTGTCCTTCTCAATGTTGATTGTTTTGTGCAAGTTTGGTGAGGTTAGCATACCTTAATTCCAGGGTGTTCCTTCATTGCACCACTCGGTGGCTGTAGGCCAACATACCTTTGGACCAACTCCAAAACTTCCCGGGAGGAGGTTGTTCGCCTTGGTGCTTCGATTGTGAGCACCTGGCAGGAAGCTTCGGTCCATGTGGTTGACAGCTTTAACAACCCAGGCCAAAGAGTCAGTTGGGCATCTAGACTTGGTGGCCATTTGGTTGTGACCAAAGATTTGCAGAACGGACCTTGGATTCAGTGTCCCGGCTTGCAATTTGGATTTGGGTCAGCTTGACTTGAATTGAACTGATCGGTTTCACACTGTAACTAGATCAGTTTATTGACTTGAACTGGATCTTCCAAGAATTTCCAGGTTCCATCACTTGTCCCTGCGCCATCACTCTGAGGTACGAAGCTGCAGGTGAGATCAAAACCCAACGGAATTTGCTGGTGACCCCGGAGTTCACAGACCTTCACCCGGGGCTTTCGGAGATCTTGAGGTCTTCTTTGGAAGGTGGCTGGAAGGTTTTCGATACTTGCCTGACAGAGTTGTTGTCAATCCCACACAGTCACAGTCTACTTTCAAATTACATCATGTTAAAACTGTCAAATCACCCCCATTGAAAGGAGAACGAAGATGAATGGAGGCGGAAGATGTCAAAGACAAAGACCACCAACTTCGTTGCCTTAGTGCCAACCAGCAAGTTGAAATCGAATGCTTTTGGAAAAGCCAAGAAATTTGATTCTAGGGGGTTTTTAAGATGGAAGGTTCTGAGCCGAGTAAAGGCTTGGTGCAGGGCTTCATCTTGAGTTTGGGGTCTTTGCTGAATGACCAGCGGCTTTCTGATGTCCAATGGAGGGAAAAAGAAAATGCCAAATTGCCTTTATTGGACAGACTGACAGACTTTCATGACAATGACCTCCATCATCGATGTCAATCAAATAATTTTAATTTCAACATTGTCTGACTGTGGATTTTTGTTGGCCAGGTCCCTTCATTTCGCTATTTGAGAGCTTCCCATCCAGCTTGGCACTCAATTTTTGCAGTGACTTGCAGGGCATTGCTCTGCGAGTCCGGGCATTCCGACGACTTGCAGAGCGTTCCTCTGCGAGTCCGGGCATTCCGACGACTTGCAGAGCGTTCCTCTGCGAGTCCGGGCATTCCGACGACTTGCAGAGCGTTCCTCTGCGAGTCCGGGCATTCCGACGACTTGCAGAGCACTTTCAACGGTATTCCAATGTCTGACTTGTTTCAACGGTATCATGACTGCAAACGGTACAAACACATTCCTTAGTCACCAGAGAAAAATCTGTTCCACTTGCAGGTGGAGGGGGTACGGAGACCCTAGCTTCCTGCGACTCAGTGGCAACAACGACTTGCAGGGGAAAGGTATTGGTATCAATTTTAACTTGCAGGTGGAGGGGGTTGGCAACCCCCTGCACCTGCAAGTCCAAACACCATACCAAACACATGCTCCTGCGAGTCAGTGGAGCCGCCGACTTGCAGGGAAGATGGGTTGTTTAGCCCCTGCCACCTGCGAGTCATATCACATATTTTTTTGATGATAAATATCAGCATGCTTTTTGGCACATGTGAGACTTAAGTTTGACAACGGTAGTCAGTCTTTAAGAAATGTGACTGACATCAACGGCAATTGTGCTGTCAGCAATGCTCAGGTACCAGTCACCGACTCTTGCCTCTTGATTCTTTTCAGTCACCCTCTCAGACTGTGTGAAATTCAGTGTTTGTCAAATTCAAACATCAACTCATCAGTCAGTCATTGACACATGTTGCACACCAGAATTGTCATTGACATATGTTTGACATCGCACCAGTTCATTTGTGAGTGACTGGCCCTTTGACAGATCAAACTTGGTAAGTGTAAGACCGCCAGCGTTACCTGACCTTTTTGTCTTCAGTGTCATGTCGTCTGGATGCCATCCCGGTGACTTTTGGTGTCGTGCTCCCGGATTCTTACCTCCTGGAGCCCTCACAGAAGAAGAACTGAACTTGCATCGCAATGATGTTTCAGATGTCGAAGAGGACCTGAAGGAGTCTGATGTCGACGAGGCCGACGAGGAGAGCCTGGGAGAGACTCCCATCAAAAGGCCGAGTGCCAGGCCGAAAGCTGTGGCAAAGGTCTTGAAAAGACCCAGCGCTCGATCGTTCAAAGAGGACGACAAGGACAAGGTGAAGGAGAAGCCCATGGGTCCATCTTCGAATGAAGAAGTTGCGGTGGAGAGTGACAAGACAAAGTCGAAGCCTAAGCCTAAGCACAAGGCCAAGAACACAAGGGTCAAAACAAAGACAAAGGCAGTGGCCAATGCAAAGGCCAAACCTGAGAAGAGCAATGCGGATTCCTCCAAGCCCATGAAGAGGCCGGCTTCCAAGGCCCCACCAGGTTGGACGCCTGATATGCCTGGGTGCAGCAAGTGCCGGTGGAAGGGATGTCGAGCTTGCAGAGGACGTCTTGGTGAGCTGGAGGAATTCGAGGCTTTCTTGCTGAACTCTGATGCCTGACTTGTCTCGGTGTGTGTCAGTCAGCGTCAATGACTTGTCACTGACAGGGCCCTGGAATTTTTGGTCGCTTCGTGTTAACACCTTAGCCTTCTTAGCTGGTGTGCGACCCACTCTGACATCTTAGCATTCTTAGCTAAGCGGCGATGGAGTTTAAAAAGTTCTTCAGGTGCATTTGCAGTCAGTCAGTGCCAAGAAGTTTGCATGCACATGATTCCATGATGAAATGAAATGAAACGAATAATAAACATGTCATTTTTAGAATTTTGTCACTGACACATCGTTTCAGGACATGATATCAAAGTCTTTGGATTGAATTGGCACCGTCCATAGATTTGAATGACTGAGTGAGGTGTCTCGATGAAGACCATCAGCATAGGATCGGATTGCAGTGGTGTGGGAACAGATGCAGTTGCTGTTGAAAGACTGGGCGTGAAGTTTGAGAACCTTTTCGCCTCCGACACTGACTCTCATTGCCGTGATATTCTTGAATGATTCTTGGTGCTAAGTGGGTCGTTTGAATTACACAAACGAAAGGTCCAAAACCACAAACGCAGTCTTCCAACGACATCCTTGGATACGCTTGTCAACTTGTCTACTAAGATCAACGACATCCTCCGAGACTTCTTCTCCAAGATGCTGCCAGCAAGGGGAAACCCTACGTTGATGTCTATACAGCAGGTTTTCCCTGCCAACCTTTTAGCATCTAGTCTGTATTATTTTTTCTGGTGATGACATGAAATGCCGCCAGAGGTGACTTGATAAACTAAGATTGCACCATCCGAGGTGCAGCCGGACGTCATGGCGGAAGTTCAGACAAGAGGGCATCAACCTTGGACCATATCCTGGATTATATGGAAAAAAGGCAGCCAAAGACCTTCGTCCTGGAAAACGTACCACGACTAGCCACCTCGAAGAAGCACCGATGCTTGTCATTGCCATTGACTCATTATGACAATGAGACTCTTAAGGCTTAAGAACAGTCAGTCAGTGCCTTATGTTTGCAAAGCCGCTGAGAACAAGGAAAACATTTCAAGATGTTGATCAACCGTCTCTTGAACATCAGAGATCCAAAGAATAAGAAGGTGTACCACGTCGTGTGGAAGGCGGTGGGTGGATTGCAGTTTGTAATAGTTTGTATGTGCTGTGCACCCCTCAACTTGTTCAATTATTTTCCATGACATGCCGACATTGACCTAAAATACACGCTCACATGTATCTCGTTTGTCAATGACAGTTTAAATCAGGATATATCTTAAAACTTAGATGTTCCCTTAAAGAACTTAATGGTTTGATTTTTTCACTGAAATCTGCAGAATGATTTTGAATGTCAATCTTCTGGCCTGTGACTTGACAAGTGGCTAGGTGGTGGACACACAGAACTATGGCCTGCCCCAGCGTCGCAAGAGGTTGTACATCCTTGGCTCGCCAAGGAATCGAAAAGTACCAGTAATGAAAAGTAAAATTGGTCAGATGAGGCCACTGTCAGCGTTTCTCAGCCGCCGAAAGAAGGAGTCCTTTCCAGGCCTCTTGGACGCATTCACTTGGCAGTTCCAGCATTAGTCATTGGCAATGTGCAGTCTTGGTAGTGGGCAGAAAATTAGAACAGCTGACTGACTCACTGTGAGTGACTTGCTTGCTAAGGAAGTGCCACTGCCAAAAGGAACTTGACGAGAGGTTTCAAGATCTTGCGGAAGGCAGGTATCGACCCAAAGAAGAGTGAATCGATCATTGACATAGGCGCCGGCAAAAAATTTGGAGTCGTGACCACGGGGATGATTGGAACGTTGACAGCCTCTCGATGCTCACAGCGTGCATTTTGGTTGACCAATGTCCCTGTCTCAGTGAGAATCTAATCTCGTCTTGTGTGTCTTTGATTGCCTCATTGGCATATTGATTTTTTAGTAATAAACCGCCATTGAAAAAATGACAATGAATGACGATGTTGATGTCAGATTTCTTTTGCCTGTCAGGCACATCGAAGGCTGACTTGTGCTGAGCTCGGACGACTTCAGGGATTTCAGAGTGGAGATATTCCTTGGAAAGATTGCGCCACCCCACTGACAGCTCGTGGCCACCAAGTGGGGAACAGCATGTCGGTTCCTGTCTTGCAGGAAGCAATTCGGTCTGTCATGACTGCTGCGGGGCTGCTGTCATCTTAGATCAGCCGCCATTGACTGCCACTTGCTTGTCATGGCTAATGACGATGTTTTTTGAAAGTTTTGTCAGTTCAGTCATGCTGAGACTCATTGACAGTAAGTGGTGGCTGCCCTGAATGGCGTTGTGGTTGTGACCATATAGCCTTTTGTGCTAGAGATGCAAGAAAATAAGATGTCGTGTGTCAGTCAGCTTCAGTCAGTGTCACTTACTTTGTGCAGTCAATCAATGTTGTCAATGACTTTGACAGTGACAACAGTGTTAACTCAACCCTACATGCTGTGAGTTTGGGTTTTTCCAGGAGAGACAATGATAATTGATAATGACATGTTAAACAGTTAGATCATCATGTTTTTTCTACGGAATCAACATTGGCAAAGTTCCTCATTGATAATTTCAATCCACTGACTCAGAAAACCTTGCAAAATCCTGGGATGCCCTGTGTTTTTCCGAATAGCAGCTGGCGTTCAGTCATTGACCCGCGTTGTTGCACCCATGTCGCCCAAACAGAAGAAAGCCCGCACAGTGGAGTCTTTTGGAGCAGGTCGAAACGGATGTTTGCTGAATGTCATGTCATTGTCAAAGAATGTCATTGACACAGTCAGTTGCAACCACGATTGGTTTATCAACTTTATCAACTTATTAACAACTTTGCCAAAGATTGTCTGTCACTGACCATAAAATGAAACCAGGTGTTTTTGTTTTTGCCATCGTGCTGTCACTCCTTACCAATTTTACCCGACTTGCGCAGGAGACCAGACCGATCTGCAGACGAAGTCCTTGAATGTTGACCTACTTGCTCAAGTGAAGCACGCATGGGATGGGCTGATGGCGTCACTTGGCCAAAAAGGGCCGGCTGCCGTCCTTGTCATAATCTTTCAAGAAAAGGTAAATAGTCTCTGAGTCTGTCATGCTTCGGAAGTTTTCTGTTGGCCTGCCATCACACTTCCACCAAGGTGTGACGAATTCAGCGGCATCCAGGGAGAAGCTCCTCTGACGCCAGGCCAAGGGGGTGTGATGCATCCAACAGACTTCAGACTGCTCAAGCTCAACCAGCCAGCTGGAAAATGCTACACTGCGGGAGCCAACTTGAGTTGGGTGTCGCCTTGGTGGACGCCTTGCAGCGTGCCAGTCATTCAGTCTGCCATCACCTTGCTGGTGAATTCCAAATTCCGAGAACCCAAACCGTTAGAAGTCACAGTGATGGTCAACGCACAGAGCGATCCAAACAACCAGCAGCACAAGACGAAGAGCATGTTGAAACGGTTGAGCGCTGAAGAAGAACATGTCTCCTACATCATCGCAACTTGGAGAGATGTAGGCAACGGTGAACGCGTTCAGGCTGGGGTCAAGTTGTTTCAACTCAACAGTCAGTGACAGTCACATTGTTGTTAAACAGTTCATTGTCGTCATGAAATCATTCCAAAACTTACTTTCTTAAAAGTACACAGCGTAGACAGGCAGTGACTGCCATCATCCCTGCACAGGAGTGGAAGAACTGTTGGCTCAGTGCATGCGTCACGTGGATGACTGTGGCTGATGACTTGGAATCAGCATTCTGGGCGTCGGCCAAGCTGAGGGAAAGGATCGGAGAATCTTATGAATGTCTCTACTACACCCCGGTGTCTTGATTGGAAGTAGGTCATTTGTTTAGGTCATTTGATTTATTTTGTAGGTCACTTGGTTTGCAAGAAACTTAAAGACATTGACTGACTCTAACAAAGCCTTTCTCAGGTGCAAAGGATCTTCCAGGTCGGTGCCATCAAGAAGATCCTGCAGGACCGCTCCGACCAGAACATCACGGCGAAGATGTTGCAGAAGCACTTTGACTCGAACCTGGAGATCTCAAGTGGTGAAGCGTGCACGGAACACTTCATCACTGTTGCCTTGGCTCTGTGGAATGCCTTGTTTTCGGTCAGCCGTTTGAAAGCCACTTCGCTGCAATTGGCACTGCAACAGGTTGCCATGATCATGACACTAATTTTGATTGGGATGTTATTCAGCATTCATTGGCATATGTTTTTTAATGGGTTTTCCTCCTGATCCTTGAGGCCATCGCCTTCCTGATTGACGAGGTGTTCGGGAAGCGTTCTCCGCTGGATTCTGTGCTGAAGATCGAGAATTTGATGAGGAGCTGCAAGAGCAACCATGACTCATTGGCATGGGTCATGGTTCAGATGGCGGATTGGTGCCTCAATCGGGTGGTCCAACCAGCCGAAATGGTACCCTTCTACCTCTTTGGCAAGGGAAGCTCCAAGGGGAATCTTGGCTGAAATACAGTCAAGTCTGAGTCCACGCTGGGTTGAAGTTGATTTCAACAACAAGCTTTTTAAAGTTGCTCAGTATTAAAGTTGCCAAGTCTTCCACATCTAAGGATGGTCGCTGTCTGGCTTTGGAAGTTGCAGAACAAGGGAAAGCTGCTGGCACTTCTTGATCAGCATCTCCCGGCAGAAGATGCCCGACTGTTGAGGACATTCACTCGTGTCACCCATGCCAAAGGTGTTAAAAACACATTCACTCGTGCCTCACTGCAGGACCAACTTGGAGTCGCACGAGATGTATCGAAAGACCTTTGGGGGCAGACCTTTCACTCATGATGCGGTCAAGAACGGCTTCAAGGCATCTGATGGACAGCCGTGGATTGGATGCCGCTTGGCTTCACTTGTTGTCACTTCCACTTGACATTTCTTCGATTTGTGTGTCAATGACGACCAATGACCAAATCATCCGTTTAGAAATGTCAATGACGAACTTGAACAAAGTCAAAAGTGTGTCTTCAGCAGTGGCTGGACCTGCCAGGTATGGATCCACGGTCTCAGAAGGCTTCCGCCTTTGCATCCAGCTTCCTCTACGAGCCTGAGTTTGACTTTGCAGTCAAACAGGCCTGCCGGCACCAGCAGACGCTTGAGGAATTGCTCGAGCATTCCGCAATCGACAAAATATGGAAGCAGATCGTCGCCCCTGAAGCCCCGGCACTTCAAAAGGTCGACCAGGACCATGACACTGACATGAACAAGTCTATCCTGGTCTCACTGATGCCTCCAGAGAACCTGACCAAACTGTCAGCACCAGAGAACGCTCCGAAACTGGAGGTCGTGGAAGGGGCCGCCGACACTGCCCGAAAGCAGGTCAAAAGTCAAATTCAGACAGTCGACGGGTCGCTCAGCCTTGACAAGCTGGCAAAACTCATGCGATCCATGGAGATCCTCAACAAGGTGCGTGGATCTTCGGATTCTTCAGTGCTCTTTTTGTACACCCTGGAAAGTGCGGGAGAACATGAACGTGATTCGAGGAGGAGTCCGACTCCTGCTCGCCGTGAGCATATGGAGAAGCTGCTGCGAGCAGCATTCTGCACCAGAGGCAGCGAGATGCCTGACTTGGAGGATGAGAAGGTGATTTTCCCTGCGCTGCGCCCAAGCGACATGACTCTCGTCTTGACTTTTAACCAATGATTTTTGTGGATTTTTCAAATGTCAGTGACCAATTTAAATCCAGTGTCAATGCCAACAGGTTCTTCATTAAATGACCGTTCAGCAATGTCAGTCACTGTCAGTGTCATTGGCAATGAAACCACTTGTGCTGTTCATCTGTTTGTAACAACTATCAACTGAGGTATGTCTTTTGTGACTCTGGGCGCCCTGGTACTCAGTCGGCGTTCGTCAACGCGTTCCGCTCTTGTGAAGGGTCGCCGTACTCCAAGCACATGTTCCACATCAACTACAGTGAGGATTCCGTCAAAGAGCATCGGAAGGACTGCAGTGGACATTTGCTCATCAGTCAACTCAGTTTTTTATTAGTCAATGTCATTCAGTGTACTTGGTCCTCTTAAGTCGTCAACTCAGTGACTCAGTCATGAAAACCATGAGTTGAATTAATTGACTGAACTACTTTACAACATTGACTTCCCCTGCAGGCCCGTTCACTTTCTGGTGGATCACTTGAAAGGGGCGTGTCTTGTCAATGACAATGTGGGAACAAGTCACACGTGGGACCAGGTTTATTTTGCTGATATTTTGAATTTGAATGTTTGCTCCGCCACCTTGCACACAATAAGGTCTTCACACTTCCCCAAATGGAGACCATGGTTGTGGTGCGCGGTGATTCTTCAAGGATGTCAGAAGTGGTGGGGATGAGACCCAACCTATACTTCACCGGGAGCACTTCTGGAACATCGTTACAAGAATGTTTCAAGTCGGATTTGAAGGTGGTGCCCAAGCTCCCAACATCAGAAAAACATGAGATGATGGCCTCTGCACGTGTGAAAGATGATTCGCGCTCCACGTCTGTCAGTCGAGGCCGTTTGCTTGTTGACGGTTATTATATTATTGTTCATGTCAATGTTTTCCATTGCCATGCCACTCCTCTCATTTGGACCAGCCTGGATTTGCTTTTTGATTTGTTTTCTAGGCTTGGACCAGCCTGGAATGGAACCCATCGACTGGTCAGTGTGGGGCCAGCGTACCTTCGAGGAGATCATCCACCGCTTTCGTCCACGGGCAGTGGTTTTGATGACTGCAAGTTGCCCTTCTTTGGTGGCACCCCTGCTTGAAAGTCAGACACCATGCCTCGCTGTCTGCATCTTGCCTGAATCATCAAATCAATTTCTCAGTTTGTTTGTTACAGTCATTGACTTGACGTGCACTGATGTATGACATAATTTGTCATTCAGTTGTCATTGTCATTGACACCGTTGAATAGACTTCTGACTTTGACCTTTGTTTTATAGGTTCCTCAAACTTACCTTCTGAATGTTGCCTGGCTTTTGAGGCTACTCCTCCAAGCATGAGAAGTGGTTCCAGGAAAATGCCAACAAGATCATGTTCAAGCTCATGTCCAGCCCCAAGAGCCGTCACTATATGCCAGAGATGGCAAAGGCGCTGAAGGACTGCACTGGAGATGACGACAAGGATGACAAGTCCACAGCCAAGTCAAAGAAAGGGCAAGGGCGAGGGTCCAACCAGCCGAAAAAACGCAAAAGCAAGTCCGGGAAGAAGCCGCCCAGCAAGAAGCCGAAGGGACGTGGCAAAGGTCGCGGCAAGAAAAGAGCCAATGTTTCTGGTGGCAGCGATGAGCTTGAGGGTGAAGATGGAGACGAAAATGAAGGATCGTTGAATGAAGAAGACGGCCCCCAGGACAGAGTTTCTTCCAACTTCTCAGTCAAGTCTATAACATTGAAAAGGGAGTTTTTTTTTCATCCCTGAACGCAGGATAGCGACGCCGAGGACATTGGCGATGATGAGCTTGATGAAGAAGAAGAAGATTCCCTGTAAAGGAACTCGTCACTGTCAGTGCCAAGAGTCTGACAGCAAAGTTTTGATGAGAGGCGCTTTGGTTTCAAGCCGGTGCTTATAAGCCGGGTAGCCAGTTTGTTGTTGACTTTGTTTACTTTGTTTGCTTGACCAGTTTGTATTTGGAAGTATTGCTGTTTGATTCACGGATCATGTCTTCACAACTGCCCCAATGCAGGCGTGGAAAAGCTCAGTCATCGTCTTGACCCAAGTTGGCTTTGCAAGGTGTGCATGTTGACATGTTACTAACACCGACATACACAAAAACAACATGATGTCACTGACATGATGATGGTGTATAAGTATAAGATGTCAAACCTGCTGCTGGAGAATAGCATGATGTCACTGACACATGGCAACCACCAAGGCTCTTGCTGCCCTTTCCGGGCTCGTTTTGGGGCCACATCTTCATCATTGGCCTGGCCCTCAATGGTGCAACTAGTCCAAGACTTGGTTGACGAAAACTTGTAAAGCTGTATCACGTTTAATTATTATTGGATTGATTGACAAGATTGACAATTAATTCCCAGCAAAGAAATTTGAAATCACCTCTTCATTATCATGCCACATGCACATCTTCCATATCACATGGGTCAGTGACGAAGCAAAACAACCTGAAGTCAATGACATGGCAGCTTATTCTTTTGTTGTGATGGTGTCCTGTGATGTGCAGTGCTGCATTGCGAGTGTACTTTGCCAATCTCTTTCAGCCGTTTGGCTTTCCAGCTGAATGAGGTCTTCCGCAAATGAGGTCCATGTGAGATCTATTAATTACAGCAAGTGCCTACTAAATCTTAAGCTTTACTGCCAACAGGGTGTCATGGTCACAACATTTCGTAGTCACCTCTCGCCCCTCAATTGACGATATCCTTGTCAAGCCGTGGCCATGCAGTTTTCTCCTGGCTGCCCTTTGGGATGCCCTACTTATGTCATGGATTCTTGTCAAGCTGGCTTCGCTGGCACGGGCTTCCCTCAGGTTGCCTTCGCTGGCGGCATGGGCATGGGCAGCTGTGCCATTGGCAGCTGCGGCTGTGGCTCTGGTGATCAGACGCTAGAGCCACCTTTGATGCTCTTCAACTGGGGGCACCAGCAAGTGTTGGGTGAAAACCAGCATCAGAACCTTTTCCAGCCCTTTGGCCAATTAAGGACATTGCCCATCATCATAGTATCAAGTAGCATTCTGCTGTCAAATTAGTTTGTGTCAGCCCCACAATTTCCAATCTCACGGCTCTTGCAATTAGACATTGCCACACAGCCAAGGTTACCGAGACCGAAGGCGATGGCTAAGGCGAAAGCAGATGCCCAGTGCTATTTGGTTGAATCATCGGATAGCGAGGAGTCAATTGTGACGGAGGCGATGTCGGAGCCGGAATGGACTTCACTCATTCCGGAAGACAAGAAGAAGATTGTGGGAGCGAAAGCCAAGTCGATGTGCAAACGGAAGTTTCAAGGGGAACCTGGACCTGGATCTTACAACATCACCATCAAGACCAACCTGAAGAGCCCTCACAGATCTCGCATGACCAAGATTGCCCCGACTTCCACGGTGAGGCCATCGACGAAGAGTCGGAGTCAGCCTCAGACTACTTGGTGGAATTACAACCATGTGAAGAACCAGGAGGACGACACGCCTTGGTGGAATTACAACCATGTGAAGAACCAGGACGAGGACGACACGCCTTGGTGGAATTACAACCATGTGAAGAACCAGGACGACGACAAGACCTGGTGGAATTACAACCATGGGAAGAACCAGGACGACGACAAGACCTGTTGGAATTACAACCATGGGAAGAACCAGGACGACAAGACCTGGTGGAATGACAACCATATGAAGAACCAGGACGACGAGACCTGGTGGAATGACAACCATGTGAAGAACCAGGACGACGACAAGCCTTGGTGGAATTACAACCATGGGAAGAACCAGGACGATGAGACCTGGTGGAATGACAACCATGTGAAGAGCCAGGAACGTTTGAATGACGAAGACGTGCACATGGAAGATGTCTTCAGCTGAAATTCATTTGACCTTTATTTTGCACTTTGGACTTTGGATCAGAGCAGTTGCTGCACTGATGCTTTTTTGGCCTTTGGCAAAAGCCGGATGGGCCCGACTGCAGCAGCAATGTATTTCTAACTGTGCCGCACCAATCGGTGTTAAACGACACAGTCTTAGATGGACTGCTATGGGAAGTGAAAAGTGTACTTGGCCCTGCCCAGCATTGTCAGAAGTTGCATCATTGTCATTGCATGCCACAATTTTCAGCTTGGCACTTTTCCCCAGTGACAATCTTGCCGCATTTAGCACCTTTGTTCATCCTCAGGTCAGCTGATTTTGCTGCGATGCTGCGACGCCGTGACACACCGATCTGTGGAAATTTGCGGTTAAAAAATGATTTGCTTCATGCTGGGGGCTTGCTTGCGTGCATTGGTCAACTGATTTTGCTTGCATCATTTAGTGCATTTGTCATTGACACCTGGTTCACATGGTCATTGACAACAGTTTACAGTTTGGATTAATTTTATATGTTACTGAAATCAACTGGCATGGTGTCCTAAATTCCAAAAAAAAACACAAATATTGGGATGCGATTATGGGATGAGAATGGGATATTGGGATAAATTTAAGTCACTGACCATTATTTTTTTGAAATTATTTATTATATAAATTATCAATTAACTTGGTAAATTTAAGTCACTGACTAATTTAAAACCTTTTTAAAAGCTTAAATTATCAGCTTAACTTGGTAAATTTAAGTCACTGACTGTCATTTAAACATTCTTAAACGTTTAATTTATTGTCACATCAACCATCAACCCCCTTTAAAATAAATAAAAAAAATTGCTTAACCGGCAGCAAGTCAAGAACTGTGGCAGTATAGATGCGCTCGGCAAACCGCGGAGGGCGAGAGCTCTCAATCCTCTCCACAGCTGCCACAGCTGCATCCCCCAACCACTCCTCTTTTGGCAAGGCTTCACGAGCAGTAATGGATCGGAAGACTCCACTAGGCTCCAGTGCCCCGACAATAGGATAGCCCTGCAACATCTGCAAAGGTTGCTGCAAGTCGGGCCATCGCAGGATCACAGTCAAAAACGCCAAAACGGCAGGCCTTTTCCCAGCGGCAACTTTCACTGCACTGTGCACCCTGAATTTGCGCAACTCATCATCCAATGGTAGCAGCGCTGCGCAGACCTGTCGAAATACCTGGCGGCATTGCTCAGAGTACCCGATCAGTGCCTGCTGCCATGTTGCAATGGCGTGGAGAACGAAATCCACATCTTGCTCAGGCCACTCGCGAAGGCGAAAGGGCGATGGCAGGCCCACAGCCTGTTTGATATGCTCCTCCTTGCCTACGCCTGGCGGCAGCAAATGGTCCAGGCCCTTCCGGGAATTGCCCGGGTAGCGCTGCCCGGTCAATCCTGCAAACAGAGCTGTCCGATGGCTAGTTGTCAGCGGGGTGGGCCCTAATTGATCACATGATGCGCCTCGGCCGACTGCCCACGCAGTATAGGCTTGCAGGTGCCACACTGGCAAGGGAGCCAACCGGGTGGCGGTCAACTGCCACACAGTTGCAGAGATTGGCAAGGATCCGAATACTGTCCGCTGCATGGATTGCACCACCTGGTCGCTAGAAAGCAAACCAGGGAACACCTGCAAGCGGCCTGGTTCCCATACCGTACCCGCCAAACGCTCCTGCAATTTGCGCTCCGCGAGGTCAAACAACGGTCGCGGTACCTTCATACTCAACACACCTGGCAACAAGCAGAAAAGTGCCACAATCATCGGTAGGTGGAAACCGTTGCCAAGCATACTGTTTTGGCGTTGGCGACGCACCGCCGCTGGTCCCTGAACGGCCTGAAGGCACTGCGCAGGAAACCCCATCATCTGGGCGCGCTCCTCAGGCCCCGGCTGACGCCACTCATCCCTGCGCCAAAGCAAACTCTCTGCTGTGTAGGCCGACGGGGGGAACCGCCTCTCATCTTGATAGAATCTAGCAGCCGCCTCTGGCGGAATGACCCGATCACAGGGGTGCCAAAACTCCCTGGTGAACGGATGCATAGCACCTTGTCCCGCAGCCTTAACTACTTCCGCAGCATCAAAAAGGGGGCCAAAACTCTGATCAAAATGAACCTTGGCCGGGATTGGCTTGGGTCCCTTCCAGCGCAGCTCGGGGGGATCGGTCCCAGACTCGACCCATACCCAGCCGTCGGGGGGGGTGCAACGAGGTGACACCCCGCAGCGACCCTGGCCTAACCACAGCAGCCGGCGCCGTTGCACCCATCCGCAAGCGCCCGCATCAATGAGGATAGGTGGGAAGCCCATCCATGCTGTATACTGGTCCATGACTTCGCGGGGCATAGAGGCCACGTTTTCCAAAAACGTGACGATCTCCAGGGTCGCACATTCTGGGAGGTCTTGCAGCTCCTGGCGGATGCGTACCAACTCTTGAGGTTGTTGACTTCGGGTATCAGCCAACCCTTTTCGGCCAGTGTTCAAAATAGAGTTGCCCTGGCAGGGGGAACCTCCGCCTAAAATAATGCCTCTGACTTGCCGACGTTGCAGAAACGGACGGAACATGGCCCCTGTCACAGTTTCCACCGCGTCAACAGCTACCACCTGCGGCATGATCTGCTCCGCCACCTGGGCAGGGAAGGTGTCGTTTTCCGCAGCCACTGCGTGAAAACGCACCCCCATCGCAAGGAGGGCCACACACAGCCCACTGAAGCCAGCCCAAAGGTCGATCACCAGCCATGAGCCCACAAGCGGCTTGGCCCACGTGAACTGGGGCAGATCCCCCAAACCTCGCCATGCCACTGGCTTTGCCGCCCGGAGGCGGTCAGCACTCGCTCCGTCAACTGGTCGCTGGAGGGGGTCCACCAGGGGATCCCTGAGTGAGACCACCCGTCCAACAGGCATGGCAGGCAGCGCAGCAGCTATCTCCAGACATGGGTCCCCGGGGGTAGCACACCTCCCGGGGGAAAGGAGTCATTCCTCATGCTGGACCCTGGTGTGGGCCCGACTCAAGCAAAGCTTTCCGTTGGGCAGTTTCACATCGCAGGCATGCATCTGATCACATTGCGAGTTGCTGCACCCCCTGCCGTCGTTGTACGGCTTGCACAATCGCTTGCCGCCCTTGATCATGCTCACTGTGGCCCACCGATCTGCCTTCAAGGTGCGCGGCCGCTTGGTCGGTGCCTCGCCCACATGCAGGCAGAGGGCTGCTTTCTTGCTTCCGCTTGGTGGTCCCTGGGGACCCAGACCCAGAGGACACCACCAGCGGGGCAGCCAAGGGAGACCGCCACTCCAAGTGCGTCTCGTGCAAGGCCTGTTTCATGGCCACAGAACCTGGCATGCCTCTGTTGACGTAGGTCGCCAGCTTGCCCCGCGTCAACACGTCGTTTCGTTGCAGCCACAACATGGATCCACCTGCGAATTCGATACAATTACGCAAGGCGACATCCACATAGCCCAGCACGGTGGAAAGGTCCATCATCCAGTGGCGCCCGCCTTCATAATCCACCTGGTAGTTGCCCGCCCATGCCAAAGCATGAGCAAGCACCCGCATCTGCAGGTAATATTCCACACAGCTCTTGATCGGGATACCCTCCTCCTTCTCAAATTCCAAGTGGAGGTTGTCTCCCAAAGTAACCGACCCTTGTGTCTTGGGCTGGGCCACTGTAATAACGCTCTTGACTTTGCGAGCCTCAATGACCGTGAGCTGGCCTTTCCGAAACTCTCGGTACAGCCTGGACCGGAGGGCCTCACAGGGCTCCAAAGACGGATCCAGCTGCAAATTGTACCGGCGAGCCCAATCCTGGTTGAGAGACTTCATGGTCGCCTCTGGCAGAGGCTCGTCCAAATCGACACTCTTCGTTGCTGGCGCTGCAGCCTGGCGCAAGGCCTCTCGGCCAATGTCAAAAGCGCTGCGAAACCTTGCCAGCGCGATCATGTTGTCCCGGAGGGTGGGAACCTGGGACACCAAGGTTTCCACACCCTTTTCCCATGTATCATGGGCAACCGAGTAGATATAGTCGTCCAGGGTGACCAACTTGTGCTTGGTGATAAAGTCCTGCGCCCATTCTTGCTGGATGTTAGCCACCTTGAAGCATCCCTGGAGGCCGCGGTCATCCGCCAGCACATCGACTCGGCTCATGGCGCGCGCTGGTGGGCTGGCACACTACTAGCTTGGGTCCAAAACTCCAAAGCATAGAGTTCGCACAGGCACAACAGACGGCTGCGCCTTCTCGAGACCGACAGGGGGTTGCCTGTCCACCTATTACAGCCTGAGGGCCTATTAGGCGTGACAAAACAAACCACACTGACATGAAAAGCAGAGTGAAACTGCCTGCAGCTCGCGCCCTTTTTGGCACACACAAATTAGTTATAGTACGGGCCCACAGCTACTCAGGACTCAGGAGGACCAGCCGCAGTGCTCCGCCAAACTCAGGTAGAGCCCCCGTGGCATACGGCTGAGACATCGCTTGCAGATGCACTCAAGCCCCCCACGCACGAAGCCCTCGCCCCGTCGGGCAGGATCCTGGTCAAACGGCTTGTCTCGGCAATACGGGATCAGCCGGTCACTCTCTGATGTGTCGCTCACCAGGTGCGTCTTGGTGCCCTGGCGAAACCACTTGATTTCAGCTGCTGCTGTAGGGTCCGGCAAAATGCCCACCAGGTCATCCGCATCGGCGGAGATGTCAGAGGCCGAACTGCTGTCATCGCCTGAGGCACCTGATGCCGCCTCTGGCTCACCTGCCGGCTCCTCAAGGGTAGCGGCCTGGTCGTCCGGCTGCTCCTCACCTGGCTGCTCAGGCGCCGGGGCCGCCGCATCTGTGATAGCAGCGGACAAGTCTGGATCTGCTGCTGACCAAGGAGTCTGCCGGTGCAACGCCTGCAAGTCAGGCCAACGCCAGGAGTCAACAGGCAGCAGGCCCTCGGCATTGAGGGACACATGCTGCCGTTGCAACTTCCACAGCTCCAGGAAGCGCTCCAGGAGGCGCACCTTGACCACCGCCGAGCGCAGCACCTTGTGGCCCCCGTAGTGGCGGCCCATCGTCATGGCAGCCTTGGGTCTCGGTGCAGTGAGGCCACCTCCCTGTGGGACCTCAGTCCAGTTACCCACCGCTTGCGCATCCACATCGGAAATCTCCAGCACATTACCCAGCGTAGGCAGGAATCGCCTCAGCCGGTTAAAGGTCGCCCCTTTCGCTGAGTGGGTATCCAAACCACACTGCATGAGGGCACCCCGGAAGATTTCCAGGAAGCGTCCCCTGGACATCGGCTTTCCAAGGACCAGCGGGGTAGTCTCTGTGACTTCCCAGAGGTTGTCCGCAGCCAGCTGCAATGCTGGTACCAGGAAACCCGCCGTGGCCAGCACTTCATGCCGGTAAAAATCCTCGAGGATGCGGCCAACACCATGGCCTTCCCAGCACCATTCTGGTAGAGCCCATTCATACGCTGGCCTGGCTCCCTTCTTCCGAGCTTTGCCTTGCTGGCAGTGGAATTCAATCCACTTGGTGTGGCCAGCCACGAAACTCGAGCGCTGCAGGTGTTCCCAGCGAACGCAAGAGATCGCCGCCATCACCACCCAGGCCAACAGGAGCTTATGGTTGCCCTTGGCACGGCCGAAGAGGCAAACCAAGTTGATCAGCTCCCAGGGTTGAAGCTCCGGGGCCTGCCGCGCTGTGTGGGTCACAGCGTGGAAGCGGTAAGGGGCCACCATGGGGTGCGACAGATCCAGTGCCGCACCAGCCTGGTCTGCAAACCACTTCAAAGCCGCATGCATCGACGATGCCGCTGTGGGCCCCCCCTGACTGACACAGTGCAGGTAAGTGGCCAACTGGAACGGCTTCGGGGCGTTAGGCGCCCACTGCCTCTCCTCACAAAACTTCACCCACCTCTTGAAGCTGCTGATCAAAGCGCCAAGCCTCTGGGTCGACAATCTCTGGGCCCCGTGGAGCACAGTCTCACGGACCTTTGTGCGACCCAGCGGGTCAGCCAGGAGGGCAGTATCGATGCCCAGCTCCTGCAAGTCCAAAACGTAGTCGACCAGCAGGTGGAAAAGGAGGTCCAACTTAGTCTGCTTGGCTACGTCCGCTTTGGTGCTGGCCGGTGCAGGACCAGGCCCAGACACCACAGTGGATCCGGCCGAGCCTGTCCCAAGGCCCACCAGGGGCTTCATTCCGCGGCTGCTAGCGGCCGCTTCACGGCTTCCACCGCGCTCAGCAGCACCCGAGGGGTACACAGACTGCCGCTCGGCGACTACGAGCTCAACTGCGTGCTTCTTTGTCTTACGGGCTAGCCCATGAACCCGAGCATAAGTGCACGCCACATCCATGCTAAGGTCGGCATCCACACGTGTCCCCATCACGGCATGCAGGGCATCCATGAACAGGTCCACATTGGGGTACAAACCTACTACATCTGCCGCCGTCTCCACTCCTTCAGCGCCCAGGCGTGCAAGGAGGGGGAGGGGGAGATCCAGCAGGATGTCCACCACCTCAGGCGCCATACCGGCCGTCACCTCTTTGGCCGTGCGCGGCGGCACGGCGGGTGATGGCGGCCGCGTCCGGCTCGCCATCGGCCGAGAGGACCTCCCGGAGGGGGATCCGGAGCGGGGGGTCAATGGTCTGGAAGACTCCCTCTGCATCATGGAACCCGGAGATTTCGACGATCTCCTCCGCCTGCGGCGTCGCCGCTTCGTACGCCGCTCGGGCACTTCGCCAGGACTTTCCGGCACGCTCACAGGCGTGGCAGATCGCCTCCGCGGCATCGCACACAGTGCAGATAGCCGTCGCAGGCCGCTGGCAAGCTTCGCACCAGCAGTGCGTCCACACGCCGCACCTGTCGCAAGGCAGGGCTCCCAGGCCTCTGTCCTTGCGATGGGCAGCCGCAGTCGCCACCGCGAAGGCCGCGCGCAGCTCGAAGGTCTCCAGCCGCTGCTCGCGCGTGACCTCCCTATGATTGAACCCCGGATGGGTGGTGAGCCACAGCTTCGCCGCACCCTTCCAGGCAGTCCAATCAATAGGCCGAAGTGCCATGGACCCACGAAGGCGGAAAACCAAAAAGTGGGTCCTTGAGCCAAAATTGGCATCAAGGCCCAAAAGGTATCAACACTTTCACACCTCATAAAGCCCCTACCCAACCAACCTACAGTTATGAAGGGGTAATATATATATATATTATAGATAAAATAAGTAAATTCAGCTAATGTTCATCTCCAAAAGCATTGATAAATATCATACGATCATGTGGGATATAGGTTTTTTGTAACCGAAGCCCCCCCAGAAAAACGAAACACAACTTCCGAGGTCCCAACGCACTCACCAAAAAAGCTCGCGAGCTTTCGCCTGGCTTCCTCGCTTTCCACTTTGGCCTCGCAGAGAAATGGCTGTTTGAATTGGTGCCCAAATGGCCAGTTTAATGGGCAAAATTCGGCAAAATGACGACAAACTACAGGAATATCACAGGATCTGGGGGTGCCCTATTCTCAGTCAAACCCAAATCTGCCCTTATACCTGGAGATCCAAACGACACCTGAGGTGAGGCGATTGGCGAGGCCAGCGAAAAGACCTGAAGAATGGGCAAAAATCAACTCGCTCCATCTCTCCTTGTGACTCCCTGGTGTCAAGTGACCAGACTTGTCAAAAAGACCCAAGATGCACGCACAAATAATATGGTTGTGCAAAAAACAAATGAGATCAACAGAAGGCTACAGTATGAGTCTGTGAGTCTGATCTTCTGGCCTTGACAGCAACTGGAACCTTTGTGCCAGAGTGCGGTGGAGCGCTTTGAGGTACAACGATTTTGGTGACATGAAAAACAGGCAGAATCGCCCAACTTGAGGATGCAGCATCCGACGCGTTTATTGCATGGGCCTTCAAGTGCAAGTACTCATCAACACATTCAACACATTCAACACTAAACAGGGTCCGTTGCAGTACGACACTATGATCATGGAATCACCAGAAATTCACTTCCAAAATTCGCAAAATCGTTCCTGCCTTGTAGACATTGCCAAAGGAACCTTCGCCCACTTGCTTGTCAAGTGCGTACAGCTCCTGGAACCTCCGATCTCTTTCGGGTCGAACCAACAGCTTTGAGCGCTGGCCTCACAGCGGACAAAGATCATTGGGTTCACACAGGAACACACCATCCAAAAACACCATGAAAACGCCAAGAACATATATACATACATATACATAATATCTGTACAATATGTATACATATGTATGTGTATGTATATGTATTTATATATATATTACAGTATGTTTCTGCACATATGGATGAACTGAATGATATGAACACGGCCTGCGCCCGTATCCAAAGCCCGTGGAGATGTCCAAGTAACCCAGGCCTGGTTGGCAACCAAGGGCACCAAGCCAAACCACGGTTTTCATTCACCATTGGTATGGGTGGTATATGTTGGTATTCTTAGATTTATATTTTATTACTGATATTGTATTTTTCATTATTGACCACATCCACAGGTTGATATTTAGTTTCTGAGGACAAATATTGAAACAATCCATTGTATGTCAAGTTTTATCCCATTAGACCATCCGTTTTACATGCATTCTTACCTCTCTTTCGAGGGGATTTATATATGTGTATACTGTGTATATCTGTATAATATATATATATATATGGCAGTGTGTCAAAACCTTGTACCCCTGGTGAACATCAAAATAGCTGGTAAATGGATGTTCATCTCACTAAAAATGGTATTAATAGGTATTGATCCATACCCATATATACCATGCAAATAACTAATCATGAAACTCCCGATCCGTTTCAGGGAAGACAGTTTGCTGAGTCCAGATCTTCTTCTTCGATGAGATTTACGCCATCCCTGCACAGGCGAGATTCCAACTGAGCAGCAAAAATGGTGATTTATGGCGAAAAATTGTGATTTATGGCGAAAAATGGTGATTTATGGCGAAATTACCATGATTAATGGTGATTTATCATTCCAACTGATTCCATTGTTTCATGTCCAATTAATGGAAATGTTATGGCTTTTGATAACACCTTGAAACAATGGACATGAAATTATCATGTGAAAACTCCAAGTAGCAACTCAAGATGCAGCAAAGAGATGAAATTCTCTGGGAATTGCAATGATCATCGGCTTGAGCTTCTCGGCCCGATCACGCGATGTTGCTCCACCAACTCCAGAACACCCTGGCCACAGGAAGTCATGAATCAATCTCGACAACATGTCCAGAGCCTGTCACACTCACAGCTGCTGCACCTCCCTTTCTGAGGAGATACAGCAGTGCTGGACCACTTTGGCAAGCCTTAGGATTCAGGATTATCAATGAGCAGGGAATGCCATCTGCCGACTGGATACCCAGTGAAACAGTGAACCCCGAAGAAACAGCTTGGTCCCGCACGAGCCGGTGCTTTCAGTAGAGGCATCAGAACAGGGGGCTGCGCAGCCCAACAAAAAATTGTAGATGCCATAGAAGGAACTGGAGGCGCCTGCCAAGGGTAATCGAAAACAACGTGGCTATGGCTCAAAACCTCAACTTGGCAAAATAAGACCAGCTGAACGGTTCAGGCTGAACAAATCAGTACAGGTCTACAATGTAAGATTTTCCAGGTGATAGCCAGTGATAGCTAGAACAAGATGTTGGGCACTCGGCAAACCCATCAACCTCCGCCAGTAGCGATGGGGACTTCATCATCTGCAGTCCGGCTTGGCCTTAACGAAGTATTTTTGGTCAACCCTGGATGCAGAATACCAATAACAACAAATCATAACAAATCTGACTATTTTCAACCTCCCCCCCAAACAAATAATCTAGTCAACCAGTGTTTCTATGTGTTTCTTAGTGTGGGGGTGATATTAATGAAGTTTTGCAACAAAGCTCCATAGTTCTCACATTTGCCGGAGAGTTGAGAGCTGAGATGAACACTGCTGCCCCATGCATGAAGCAAACTTGGCATAAACTGGGCCTCTACGTCATTAGCCTCTAGCTAACTTAGCTAACCTAGCTGATAAGCAAAATGTCTACCCAGACAACGGTTGACCGTCTCCAAGCACATCACAGGCTGCACAGACTCAGAGTCCAATCGCACTTGACGTTTCAAATGTTTCAAGTTTGAGTCCCAGCTTGCCACATCTTTTAATCCTTCCCAGGCTTCATCCCAAGACAGGTTAATCACAGCGGGTGCTTGGGCCGATCTTTGGGCCTCGGACGCACCATTCGGCTGAAAATTGGCTGCGACAAGATCCGGCAGCAGCGCTGCAACGACCTCACCGTCACCTGGAGCTTTGATGGTGATGACCGGCCAGTTGGGCCGTGCACTGGGTGGGACCCCAAGCTCCCGAAGCACGGAAGTGACTTTGATGTTGTGCGCCAGCTGCGCTTTTCGAAAGCGATCACCAGGAAGCGCGCCACGCAGTGTCACAGTGCTTCCAAATGCTACTCCATGAAGAACGATTTCACTGCACTTTGCCATTGCCACCTTTGGACAACCAGCTGTTTGCTGCCTACGCTGGAGCTCCATCGAAATGTGAAGCTGTGAGACATTCTGAACCACAGAGAGATCAGAACTGGACCAAGTCTTGTCCTCACCCTCCACTCCGTCCACTCCTGACTTCAAAATGACCAGCTGCGAGCCTTGCCGTTTCAACTCCCAACCAGATCCCAACAGCCAGGTGAACCGTGCATCGCCTTGCTTAATCGCATCCACAATCCCGCCCACAGCAGCATGGCTCAGCATTGCACCGCAGCGGTTTGCTACAAAGCGCCAAATGAATTCGTAGCGGACCATCTCGGGTAACTGAGAAAATGAAGAGATATCCAGCCGTGTTGGAGCCTCGGGACATGGGAATCTTGGACCATGGTGCTGCTGACACAACTCTTCCAGCAACGAAGCCAACTGTCGACTTTGATGGCCCAAAGCAGAGAACCGATTCTGCAAAGCCTCCTCGCCACCCAAAAGGTCCACCAACATCGGAACCAGCTGCAGGCGAACACGATTTCTCTGGTACACTGGGAAAGCATTGGAAGCATCCTCCATCCAGGACTGTCCCTCTGACTGTAGGAAAACTCGAAGTTCTTCCTTGCGAATTTCAAGCAATGGCCTTGCAAAGGGTCCATCTCGGGCACGCATGCCACCAAGCTGCGCCAAATGTGCCCCCCGCAGTAACTTCAGAAGCTGGGTTTCAACCTGCAATACATTACTGCACAAATCAATGTGTCGTTGTTACAGTTGTAAAAGGCAACCCATGAGCTCAATGCCTAAATCATGTTCGCTGCAACCCCCACTTTTGCCCGCCACGAAACCCGCATATTCTTTGACATGCTTGAATCCCTGCGTAGGGCTAGCGTTTTTACTTTCCAAAACCTAAAACCCTATAAAACCCTAAACCCTGAATTAACAACCCTAAATCCTGAAAACCTAAAGTCAAAATTGCTGCGTGTAGTCAGTGTTTTCATTCATCCTCTGGTCACTGGGTGTGTTATTTGGGGTGGGCGAACGATGGCGAACGTGGGGTTCACAGGGAACATGGTTCTTGAAAAAAAGGGGAAACGGGAATGGCACCTGGTCGTCTGCATGGTGCGCAAGCAAAATCACACCTTTCTCAGTGGTTTCCAAATCTGACAGAAGCTTTTTAGACTCTGCTTGGCGCCACTCTCGAGCTGCTGCTTGGAGGCCGGCTTTCGATCCCTTCAAAGCTGCTGGGTCAGGATGACGCTGTACGAAGAAGGGCACTTCTAAGGTCTTGGCCAAATCCTTCACAAAAATTTCTTCATCAAATGCTTCGGGTCTCAAGCCATGATTAAAGTGAAGCACATGAAGTTTCCAAGGATACCTCCGAGCAACTTGATGAACTAAACGGAGGAGGGCAACCGAGTCTTGGCCGCCGCTAACTGAAACGATCACTGGAACCGCAGAATTTCGCACCTCACACGAGGATGTCAGCATCTTGCTGACGTGCTTGAGCAAAGCGGTTGAGGAGTGTCTCGAGTGTCTCGAGTGTCTCGAGTGTCCCTGGCGATTTGAAGGTAGGTTCTGTGCGAAACAGCGGCACATCCGGCACATTGATTCCAAAGAATTGAAGAGTCCAAGGCTTCCAAGGCTTCCAAGGCTTCCTAGGCTTCCAAGAGCCCCAAGGGCAACAAGTGAGAGCTTGAGGCGACAGGGCATCCCATGGCGAGCAAAATCAGATCACTCGGTTGAAGAGTTATATGATGTTATATGCACGTCAGTGTATCAATCATGTGAAGACCTTGGATCCCTTACATACCCTGCATCCGAATCTGCAAAAAAAGGAAAAGCAGGCCTTTGGAATTGCAAGGAATCTGACCTGTGAGTCAATTTCAAGCAATTGTCAAAAAGAAGAATAGAAATGGTGTGGGATACAACAAAAGGTTTCAGGAAAGTGGGCCGGATGTGGTTTCAACACCGTGTAATGTTCATGTACCCTTGAATCTGCAGCAGCAAGAATTTCCGTTCAGCAATCCTCTGACCTTTGAAGCGAAATGTCTCAAGAATCCTCTGACCTTTGAAGCGAAATGTCTCAAGAAAGGATCTGTAGAACACGATGCCACCTGGCAAACCAGGATCCAATTTATCTGCTACAGCTCAGTATTAGGCAAACTCATCGCCACAACAGCACCCTGGATCCTCATGGATCCTCCTGGATACCAGGTCTCGATTTTGTCATTGCACGTTTGGTGGCCATGTATTCACTTTTTGTGGCAGATAGAGCACATTTTAGTGTCTCAAAGGCAACATGCAACGTGTCTCTGGCAAATCACTTCAGTTGTAAGGGAAGCATTGGTTTAAGTTTGAGGTTCTTTGGCATTTCCCGAGGCTCCAGCGCAATGGCTCAAACCAACATGGGGCCCCCAGGCTTTGGATGCTGAACTTTGCTGTAAAGTTTCTGTAAAGATCCGAATCAACGAACACACCTTGCCACAGCATTCAACGTCATCCAGTGCGCATTGTACTCTTCGCAAAGTGCAGCACAGTTGGTTGCGAATCGGCCTGAAGTCCATGCTCGCAGGGCAACTTCATGTCTCAGGTGCCAGCTGCAAGTGCGACTGAGGTCCAGAGTTCGCGAATGTTCACAACGCCACCCTTTTGGCCGCGGCCAAGGATCTGCAAATGCGTCACTAGGTCCGCATCACTGCAACATCTCTGGCAAAATCCAGACCGGCCAAAGAATGGGCGCCATCGGTCTTGGCTTCACCAAGTCCATCGCTGTCACCCGCTGTCCATGCTGTCCCTAAGTTTAGGAGTCTTGCCAGTCTTGCATTCACTGGACCAGGATGTAGCGCCAAGAAGCGAACTTCCAAAGTCTTTGCTGGTCCCTTAACATCCTTAACGAAGATTCGCGGCATGTCAACTGTTTACGACAGTGTCAATGGAAAAGCTTAGGGCAATGTGACCGTTGTCTGAAACACCATGCCAGCTCCATAACCTTCCGGGATCATCACCTCGTACTGAGCCCCCAGAAATTCAACCAGTACGGCCTGCCCCGATTCGGCACCTTCGGGAACGAGGACATCAATCTGCTGGACGTCCATGGTGCGCCGAGCCTCTGCAAACATCACGGCTAGGAAGGCTTCGTAGTCCTGGCATTGCAGAGCGAAACAAACAAGGATGACTGTCACGTCTATTCATAGCCTCAAAATAGGGTCAAAGTAGGTCAAAGTAGGACAAAGTCGACATTCAAACACTTCCCAGATTAAACTCAATTCGTTCAGACCAGATCTGAAGACAAGGCTCCAAAGAAGCTGTAATTGAAGATAGGAAGGGATATAAACCCTCTGTGTCATCCTCGAAGATGTCGGCATTCACTTTCAACCAGTCGCAAAACGATGCAAAGTCGTGTTGCTCGACGTCAAGTTGCTGCAAAATCCGGGACAGGCGATTTTCGAAGATGTCTTTGTAAGCATCATGGTACTGTGTCCACACCAGCGGGTGGGAACCATCTGTACAAGTCTCTGTAAAGAACGGAGCATGCTCTGTCACAAACCTCCGCACAAGCAAAGTAGGACACACGATACTCTTTACCGTCGACATGGGGACACATTGTGGCACAAACCCACGGGTTTTGGCTTTGGTGAGTATCAACACATTCAAACTCCGGCAAATTTTCGGGGGTAACTTATTGGCTGACCCTGGAAAGCCGTCTACATGCTGCAACCGCTGCAACTGCATACATTTGCCAAGCAACTGCTGCACCAGCGCAATGAAATCTTCCTGATGAAAGGCTTGGAGGATGGGCTCAAAACTGGATCCACCATACGCTGTGAGCCTGGGTCGAGCACTGCGAGAGCAGCTCGGATCAGCTGAAAAAACTGCACCAATTTTCTCCAAGTGACTTCTCCAGCAGGTCTTCCTCTTTCTCACCCATATTTCATCCATAGTTCATCCTGGCACTTGATCCTTGAACCAAGGGCTGCGACTCTTCAAGGTCAATCCTACATGATGTCCTACATGAGCCAATTCATCAAATCCACGTTGCTTAGTTTTTGGTATGCCCCAAAAATGCATCTGTGGAGCAGACTCCAAAATCCTTTCCCCATCATGGGCTGGTAGGCAGCATAGCGCCCTGCAGCACCTAAGCCTATAATGAGCAATCGACCAGGATGAACTGGTCACTGTTCGCAGATTTTCCCAAAGCTAGCTGTTCGAATGAGGAGCTCAGCTAGGCATGAGCTTCGCGTCTTTGTCAAGGCACCGGCGAATAGAACCACAGTTTCTGCGGTTGGTGCCAGCTACTGGATGAGCAAGGCGGTGTGTGGTAAAGGCCATGTCCATACAAGGTTCATTAAAAGGAAATTTTCCACAAAAGGCAGTCAGCAGTCAGCAAAAGTTGGGCTCTGGAGATTCTTAATGTTTATTTACCAGTAGGCTATACGCATAATATGGTCATATGATGTCATATGCATGTTTCGTAAAATTCATTCTTCGCCTTGCTGCAACTGATTGGGGCCATTCCCAGCTTTAACTGGGGTGACATTCAGCAGTGCCAACACCTAAAGGATGCCCAGCATGGAGGCGAGCACGATGGTGAGGATCATGAATCTGGCAGATCCAAAAAGTGGATGTCCCAACAGGCTTCCTCTGCCACGTTGCGATCCAGTTTGGATGGATAAGTCCACAAATTCAGACCCTCCCTCTCATTATCTCTCAATCATCTTAACACTGAACATACCATGTCGAAGTCAGGACATGTCGGACCATACACTGAACAACCGGCCCACAGCAGAACTCTAGCCGGGCCCACATCCGCGTCCGGCCATCAGTGAGGTACACGACCCTCAGTGCCATCAGTCTGTGCCACATAGATACCACACCTTAACCGCTCTCTGCCGAGGTTCGGGAGGATGTAGATCATCCTTTGCACCAGGATCTGCCTCATAAATTTGAGGATCTGCCAAGGTTTTTCTGTGGCACCACAGAATTTGCCAACAGCACGTTGACCATCTGGCCGAGCCAAGGCACATCAGCAAGGACATGACTGACATGATGACAAAGAATACCTGGCCAGCTTGGTGTGCTACACAGTGTATACACATAAAAATGCAGCTTGGATCTCACCCACTTTTACGGTACAAAAGTATACAAAAGTATCATATCTCCAGAATGGTTTGGCTGTCGGTGTGTACCAGAAATTTCAGCAGCTAAGTTGATGGCCCCGATAATGACGATGGGAAGAAGAGGCCCCAAGCTAGCTGCCTCAACACCGACTGTTTCACAGTGTCAACAGATTTCAGGTAGACTTCTGTTGGACATCCGTGACTGCATGACTACAGGTGCGACCTTTGCTTCTAAAGCACAACAGATTCCGTAGATTCAGCACTAAGCTCGCAGCTATCGCTTGCAGCGGTGCTGCCCAGGGAGGCAAACTCTGTTCGGCCTCTTGCTCCTGCCAAGCCCGAGCAACTCCGACCTACATTCCAGGAATCCTAGCATCCAGACATGGAGGTATACCCCCCAATGTATGGCCAATTTGAGAAAATGACTTTCCAACCATTGGATTTTATTGGGTTTCCCACAATTGTTGGGCAAAGCCAGGGTGCGCTCTCCTCCTCTTGCCTTTCTCCAGCATGCCGTCTTCGCATGCCTGGCTTGTGCTTCCACATGCAGCAGTCTGCTACACTCTAGCTCGATTTGGGGTCCCTCTGCTCTCTGGCCTGGTCGTGAGGCGAAATGAAAATTGCCGGGGCCTCACCAGAGCACGTTGAGAGTTTTGCAGGTCACAGCTCACACAGCAGTGCTACTGTACTCTGCAGTGCTACCTCCAGAAGTGAAAACGAAGGTGCCAGGGCCAGTCCTGTCTGGTTCACAGGTCCAACATCTACAAGGTCGTGCCATTGAACACCTGATACTTGGGCTGAGCCAATCTGGGGCCTCATGAAGGTCTGGCCACCGGCCATGCCCGGATGCAATCCGCCACCAAAGAATGCCTGTGGAGTGACGGGCAAACGGTGGTTTTTTTCTGGTCATTGCAGGTGAAAGGTTGCACCTCAAAAAGGTCTTCGGGCGAGAAGTCCGCTCCACCACCTCCGCCACCACCTTGATCCAAAGCTGGCTTCATTACTTACCGGCACTACCCATGATGTGCTATGATCATGTGGTCAAATGACGATTCAGGTCTTCGCCAGCTGATGTCTCCCCAAGTCATCAGTAATTTGAGGTGCTTTTGAAAAAATAACAACAATAGTAACAATAACATTGACATTAACAATAACAATAACAATACTGCTAATATCCATTATATAACAATAAAGAGGGTGTAGAATAGTGTTTGTTTTTTTTTTGCCTCAGGTTTTGGAATTTTGTTTTGCTTTCTTTCCTGGTACCGTTTGCCTTGTATTTGCAACAGTTTGGAACTGGAACCTGTCATTTTGCATGGTATTTGCTACATTTTGGCATGGTCACTTTGCATTTTGCATGGCCATGTTTGCCTTCCATTTTGCATGGTATTTGTCACATTTTGGCATTTCAACCTCTCATTTGCATGGTATTTGCTACATTTTGGTACTTCAAACGTTCATGTGGGTCTCTTGAGGGTTCTTTAGGCTTTCATTTAGGGTGTCATTTAAGGTTTCATTTAGGGTTTTATTTAGGGCTTCATTTGGGATTTTATTTAGGGTTTTATTCAGGGCTTCATTTGGGGTTTTATTTAGGGTTTCATTTAGGGTTTCATTTAGGGTTTCTTTACGGTTTCATTTAGGGTTTCATTTAGGGTGTCATTTAAGGTTTCATTTGGGGTTTCTTTACGGTTTCATTTAGGGTTTCATTTAGAGTAGGGCTTCTCTAGGGTTTCATTTAGTGTTTCTTTAGGGTTTCATTTAGAGTTTTTTAGGGTTTCATTTAAGGTTTCTTTAGGCTTTCAATTTAAGGTTTCATTCAGGAGTTCATTTAAGCTTTCTTTAGGGTTTCATTCCAGGGTTTCTTATCAGGATTTCTTTTCACGATTTCATAAAGTTCAAGTGGGTTCCTTTAGCACCCCTTTAGGGTTTCATTTAGGGCTTCATTTAGGGTTTCTTTAGGGTTTCTTTAGGGTTTCATCTGGGGGTTCTTTAGGGTTTCAATTTAGGGTTTCATTTAGGGTTTCTTTAGGGTGTCAATTTAGGGTTTCAGCTAAGGTGTCAGTTAAGGTGTCATTTAGTTTTTTCTTCAGAGTGTTGTTTAGGGTTTCTTTGGGATGTCATTTAGGGTGTCATTTAGGGTTTCTTTAGAGTTTCATTTATGGTTTCTTTAGGATTAATTTATGGTTTCTTTAGGGTTCATTTATGGTTTCTTTAGGGTTCATTTAGGGCTTCATGTAGGGTTTCTTATCAGGATTTCTTTAGGTTTTCTTTGGGTTGCACCTAGGGTCTCTCTAGGGTTTCATTTAGGATACAAACAGAACAACTCCTACAAAACTCCTGCAAGGTCATTTGCACAGAAATTGTTGGGCAGGAGTTGTTACACAGGAGTTCAGCTAACTTCCAGGTGAGAATAAAAGCAAAAGAAAATGAAAAACAAAGAGACAGTAAAGACAGGAAGCAAAGAAGCAAAGGAGCAGGAAGTAGAGCAGCAAAAACACATGACTGAAGAAAAGAAAAAGTAGAATAGCAGAGGTAGAAAGGCACAGAAGTACAAAAGCAGAGAAGCAGGGAAAACAAAAGAAGCAGAAAAGCAAAGAAGCAGGAAAAGCAAAAAGCAGAAAAGCAGGAAAGCAGAGAAGCAGGAAAAGCAGGAAAAGCAGTGCGTAGCAATGTAAGCAGAGAAGCAGAAAAGCAGAGAAGCAGAAAAGCAGAAAATCAGAGAAACAGGAAAGCATAGAATGGCATAGAACCAGGAACCAGAGAAGCAGAAAAGCAGAAAAGCAGAGAAACAGGAAAGCATAGAACCAGGAACCAAAAAAAAACAAAAACCTGCCGCGAATAAAAAAAATTAAATAAAAATAAATAGCCCTCCAAATAAAAATATCTAGA
Organism: Cladocopium goreaui; assembly: GCA_947184155.2. Lineage (NCBI taxonomy): Eukaryota > Dinophyceae > Suessiales > Symbiodiniaceae > Cladocopium > Cladocopium goreaui. Next base: position 92,138 of record CAMXCT020001268.1, on the reverse strand, counting down.
CTGCAGATATAGTAGTCATATTAATATATCAACATGTGTAATACAGGTTGATTCCGAGGAGATTAGCCATGCAGCCTTTCTCCATGTTTCGCTGAGAACCTTCCACGCCTCGTAGCGCGTCAGCTCCAAACTGATCGTACTTTCGCCTGACAGCTGGCTAAAATCAGCCCATCTGCATGGTTGCTGCGATCGAAACTCACGAGGCGTGTTGGTTTTGTATGAATTTGGGTACCCATTATTTAGACTTCAAATATCTAGCTATGGCTATATCTCAAAGCCAGGTTTCCTTACTTACCGATTCAACAAATCTATGTGTTGGTCAAATTTTGCAACTTCACTCCTAAGAATCTTTCCAGGCCTCTTGTCTGCATCCGTCAAAACAGAGGCAGCCTCTCCAACTTTTTTAAAGGCCTGCCAGTAAATATCATGACATCCATGCCATGTGGAAAAGTTGTGAAGTTAACAAATCGTAGCTCCCGACCTCCTCCGCTCCGGGCTCTTTGCATTTGTCAGGATGCAAACGCAAGGCAAGCTTTCTGTAGGCCTTGTCCAGAAGTGTTTGTCCAGTCCAGAAGTCCGTGAAAATGTCAATGACGTCAAAGATAGCTCTTCACACGAGCCTTTTTGATTTCATCATCACTTGCACCTTTTTCAACACCTGCATTGAAATGAAGGGAGACACAAGTTGAATTGCAGTTTCTTCAAGCTTGTAAAATCTGATCTGTTTGTTGAATCTGCTTGCCCGACCTAAAATTCGATAATAGTCATCTCCTGCACTGGATACCTTCTTTATGAAGGCATCAGCCTGTGTCGTGGTGGCGATCGAATCGATCGAATCATGCAAGATATCCAACCGATCCATACCGATCCAACCTTTTAATGCAACAATAATGCAACAATTTGGACTGCAAAGCATTTCCAGGACTTTCTGGCCTCACTCGCCATGATGGAAAAGAATTCAAAGCTCTTGGGCCGAAAAGAAGTTGCCAGGCAAGCATGTGAGTCATCTGGAAGGCATCTCACATTTCTGCATTTGCCAGGTTTTTCTTTCATGTGCAGACTATGCAGAAATACGAAATGCAGACTATGCAGACTGCATTTCGGACTCTAAGAGTTTCAAATTCCGCAGCATCGCAGGAAACCGCTGAATTGCGCTGTTTTTCTCTTCACAACCACACGGGTCGCCAGTTCTCCCCTAAGAGTTCTCACCTAAGAAAATGTTTTTTTCCTTGTCACGTTTGAGATTCTTGTGCGCATGTTCATTGTTGAAATTTCCATGGCATGCGTACATGTTTGCAGAATTTTGAACTGCCAATCCCTGAAAGAGTCCCGAAAGAGGACAAAAGCTTGGACAAGTAGTTTAGGGCAGTTCCAGGAAAAAGATGCGTTGTGCTTTGACCTGCGGTTTGAGTGACCTCGTTCAAATTTTCTGTTTTTTCTCCAACTCATCAAGGAACATCGTCAAGTTCCTTCTCCTGGTCCTCTTGCTTTGCTACAGTTTGCTACCAGCTGCTACCATGTTCCGCAATGTCCTTCTAGCGGTTCCGCTTGGATGGACAAACTCGTTGCACACTGAAAATGTCATGGCTCAGCTGCTCAGCTCACACCATATCCATTGCGCCATCTGCGGGCCACAGCATCCTCGGAACAGGACACAAGGCTCCAGTGTGGCGCTGTTTTCCGACTCAACCCATCCATACATTCAGCATATCACTACATCACTTGGAGCTATTGTCAGCCATTGTCAGCCATCTTCTTGTTGCAGACCTTCCATCGCCAGACCTGGCCCCGCCTTCAGGAATTGGGTGCAGTTGCTGGCAGGGAATAGTTCCACCTGGTCGCTGGCATCCTGGCACCACCCTGGTGCCGAGTTGCTAACACGCCTCGCTGACGTAAAGAGCTTCGCAATCACCGGAGATCTGGGTCGAGTCGGCCAACAAGAACACGTGCTACTGTAAGACTTCTAAGGTGTTTTTTATTGTTCCCCACATCTTTGTGTGGGGTTCTTGTTTTTGATTCTGTATCCCGGGCTTCTCCTCCTCCTCCCGCCGCCTCCGTAACACAACACACACAAACTTAACATACAATAATTTCACACACACAAACTTAACACACACAAACTTAACAGACAATAACTTCACACACACAAACTTAACATACAATAATTTCACACACACAAACTTCACATACAATAATTTCACACACAAAAACTTAACACACACAAACTTAACACACACAAACTTAACAGACAATAACTTCACACACACAAACTTAACATACAATAACTTCACACACACAAACTTAACATACACAAACTTAACACACACAAACTTCACACACACAAACTTAACAGACAATAACTTCACACACACAAACTTAACACACACAAACTTAACAGACAATAACTTCACACACACAAACTTAATATACAATAATTTCACATACACAAACTTAACACACACAAACTTCACACACACAAACTTAACAGACAATAACTTCACACACACAAACTTAACATACAATAATTTCACACACACACACAAACTTAACATACAAAAATTTCACACACACAAACTTAACATACGCAAACTTAACAGACAATCACTTCACACACACACCGTCGTTTTGCGTGGCAGGCGTGGTACACATGGCACTGGGTGGCGCACTTGGTGACATCCACCCTCGTTTCACGTGGCAGGCGTGGCACAAAACTCGCATCCACCGTCGTTTTGCGTGGCAGGCGTGGCACTCATGGTACTGGGTGGCGCGCTTGGTCCGGATTTGTCGCCTGTGACGCCGCGGCACTTTGTGTGGCAGGCGTGGCACTTGGTGACATCCACCCTCGTTTCACGTGGCAGGCGTGGCACAAAACTCGCATCCACCGTCGTTTTGCGTGGCAGGCGTGGCACTCATGGTACTGGGTGGCGCGCTTGGTCCGGATTTGTCGCCTGTGACGCCGCGGCACTTTGCGTGGCAGGCGTGGCACTTGGTGACATCCGCCTTCGTTTCACGTGGCAGGCGTGGCACAAACTCGCATCCCCCGTCGTTTTGCGTGGCAGGCGTGGCACTCATGGTACTGGCTGGCGCGCTTGGTCCGGATTTGTCGCCTGTGACGCCGCGGCACTTTGCGTGGCAGGCGTGGCACTTGGTGACATCCACCTTCGTTTCACGCGGCAGGCGTGGCACAAAACTCGCATCCACCGTCGTTTTGCGTGGCAGGCGTGGCACTCATGGTACTGGGTGGCGCGCTTGGTCCGGATTTGTCGCCTGTGACGCCGCGGCACTTTGCGTGGCAGGCGTGGCACTTGGTGACATCCACCTTCGTTTCACGTGGCAGGCGTGGCACAAACTCGCATCCACCGTCGTTTTGCGTGGCAGGCGTGGCACTCATGGTACTGGGTGGCGCGCTTGGTCCGGATTTGTCGCCTGTGACGCCGCGGCACTTTGCGTGGCAGGCGTGGCACTTGGTGACATCCACCTTCGTTTCACGTGGCAGGCGTGGCACAAAACTCGCATCCACCGTCGTTTTGCGTGGCAGGCGTGGCACTCATGGTACTGGGTGGCGCGCTTGGTCCGGATTTGTCGCCTGTGACGCCGCGGCACTTTGCGTGGCAGGCGTGGCACTTGGTGACATCCACCCTCGTTTCACGTGGCAGGCGTGGCACAAAACTCGCATCCACCGTCGTTTTGCGTGGCAGGCGTGGCACTCATGGTACTGGGTGGCGCGCTTGGTCCGGATTTGTCGCCTGTGACGCCGCGGCACTTTGCGTGGCAGGCGTGGCACTTGGTGACATCCACCTCGTTTCACGTGGCAGGCGTGGCACAAAACTCGCATCCACCGTCGTTTTGCGTGGCAGGCGTGGCACTCATGGTACTGGGTGGCGCGCTTGGTCCGGATTTGTCGCCTGTGACGCCGCGGCACTTTGCGTGGCAGGCGTGGCACTTGGTGACATCCACCCTCGTTTCACGTGGCAGGCGTGGCACAAAACTCGCATCCACCGTCGTTTTGCGTGGCAGGCGTGGCACTCATGGTACTGGGTGGCGCGCTTGGTCCGGATTTGTCGCCTGTGACGCCGCGGCACTTTGCGTGGCAGGCGTGGCACTTGGTGACATCCACCTTCGTTTCACGTGGCAGGCGTGGCACAAAACTCGCATCCACCGTCGTTTTGCGTGGCAGGCGTGGCACTCATGGTACTGGGTGGCGCGCTTGGTCCGGATTTGTCGCCTGTGACGCCGCGGCACTTTGCGTGGCAGGCGTGGCACTTGGTGACATCCACCTTCGTTTCACGTGGCAGGCGTGGCACAAACTCGCATCCACCGTCGTTTTGCGTGGCAGGCGTGGCACTCATGGTACTGGGTGGCGCGCTTGGTCCGGATTTGTCGCCTGTGACGCCGCACTTTGTGGCAGGCGTGGCACTTGGTGACATCCACCTTCGTTTCACGTGGCAGGCGTGGCACAAACTCGCATCCACCGTCGTTTTGCGTGGCAGGCGTGGCACTCATGGTACTGGGTGGCGCGCTTGGTCCGGATTTGTCGCCTGTGACGCCGCGGCACTTTGCGTGGCAGGCGTGGCACTTGGTGACATCCACCCTCGTTTCACGTGGCACGCGTGGCACAAAACTCGCATCCACCGTCGTTTTGCGTGGCAGGCGTGGCACTCATGGTACTGGGTGGCGCGCTTGGTCCGGATTTGTCGCCTGTGACGCCGCGGCACTTTGCGTGGCAGGCGTGGCACTTGGTGACGTCCACCTTGATTACATGCAAGGTCGTTTTGCGTGGCAGGCGCCTCACTGATGGCACTTGGTGACATACACCTTGATTTCACGTGGCACGCGGTGGGCACAATCTCACGTCCATGACGCCAGCAGTTGATCATGACTATTTACCAGGTATGATTACCAGCCACAGGGCATGCAGAAAGAGTTCGCAAAATTTGCGGCTTCGCCCGAAAGAGTGCAGAACATTACTTTGGTCAGCGGAAGTATGGAGAGCACACCATCGCTTTGATAGAGGGCTCTGCCATAAAAGCTCTTTCGGGAAGCAACGTCGGGGAAAAAACCATCAGAGCCTGGTGGAACTCGAAGAAGGCGAGTGAGACACGTCGTGAGACCTAGTGTTCAGCACACACCCTTGGATCCCACAAAGAATTTCCGTGGTAAGCATATCTTGTTTCTTTTCTGGCCTTCAGTGACAAGTCACTATCTAGTGGAAGAAACACCACCAGACGCGCAACTTTGTCACACACATACACATACATACATTCATACATACATACATACATACATACGTACGTATGTACATACAGACATACATACGTACGTACGTACGTACGTACATACATACATACGTACATGCATACTATCTTTTCACATACTTTCACACACAGTCTTTCACCACCTCCTTTGTCTTTCCTTCCTTCTCCGACCCCGCTACAACCTTTGAAACTCATTATTGGAAGAAGTTGACTTGTGGGGTTATCCGGTCCTTTAATTTTAAGTAATGCATCTGTGCGCTCAATTGAAGTGACCAATATCTTGGCCCATCTTGGCCCATCTTGGCCCCCAAAGCTTGTATGTTCAAGTTTGAAAGCTAGATTCTTGGGCTCCTTGCAAGAATGTCCACTCGCAAGAAATCAGTGCGAGCATACGTTGCGACCTCTCATGTGGAGGAATGGTGACAGTACCCAAACTTGTGCCGGGCCAAAAAGCCACGCCTTTGATGTGATCAGTTAATTCTCGCATCTGCTTCTAGGTTTCGATCTTGCTGCTGCTGCTCCGTCGCCTTCTCCGCAATTTGGACCATTTGGGGATAACAGGCCGGCACACAGATGGGTGGGCAGCTTTCCTGGCAGTGCTGAAATACCAAATTGTTCCCATAAGTGATCACGTTGGAAAACAATAGAAAACACATTGAAATCCATAAGTATCCATTAAATACCCTATATTCCCATCAACATCCAGAAATTTCAATCCCGTTGGACTCTCGAATCACATCTGCCTTGGCGGACAAAATATGACCCTCACGAGAGATCTCCATAGTGGTACCCATGGACCAGGGGACATTCTCAGCAAAGATGGTCTCGCCCCAGCTGGTGAAGAACCTTAGGCACTGTGGCCATGGGAACTGTGGATGGCAATGGAATGGCAAGGAATGCCTTGGTCAAAGATGCTGGCTTGTACTCATCCACCAAGAGGTTGCGGACATTGCCAAGGGCCTTTAGCAAAGCATTGGGAACAAGGATAGAACAGTAGAACCACACCTGATGGATCTCAAAGCATGGCGTTTCACAGCTCAGCCCACCTTGTTAGCCAAAACCAGCTCTTCCACTATGACGCCTGGTTTGGAAGACACCAGTGCTCGACACCTGAAGCCGTGAATCACCAGAGGATCAATTCCTCGATCTGGCCGTGGTCTAAGGTCCAGGCTCCCATTCCAAGGCTGTCTTCTTGCTGAAACCGTTCACTGCATCCTGGATCAACTCTTTAAAATCTTTAAACAGAGCCAATAAGATGGGAAAAAAGTGGAAAAACTATGACAGTTGGATGTAGTTCTATGTATTGCCTGCAGCTCAAATACAAATGTTGCAGTGTTGTTGTAGAAACGACAGGTGAAGTGAAGCCTAATGAAGCCTACACACAACCACAAATAACAGCCCGTGTACAAAAGCTGCAAAGCGCATGTCGGGGCAACAATCACTAGAACTACAAGCCAGCAGCCGACAGTGGTTACGTCTCTGCAGCGCATCTTCAACACATTGTCAGTTGAACACTTCGATTACTGGTCAATGCCCCCTTCTTCAACTTCACAAAGAATGTATTCAGGTTCAGACCCTTCCTGGGTTTCTGCATTTGGATGACCGGGCATATCTTTATACTGTTTATTGACCACCTTGATCATCCGTAATCTATCCAGAAACATCAGCTGAGCTGTCCTGGATCTCTTCCAGGTAAACCTTAAACGGCTGTCCCCATGCCATTTTCAACAGGTTTCGGCCTCAGACAAGGCGGAGCTGAACCTGGCTGATTATGCACTGATGATGTTGATCAGTTTGAGGAGTTATGGTATCTACCCCTCAAAATTGACGGTCTTCTACTCGAATGCGACAACTCCCGGGTTGAACAGCCCAAAGTGTTGATCAATCCGCGGTTGAATAGTATATATAGTCATGACTCAAGCCGAGCAAAGACGTGATATGGATCACTTTCAAACTTGATCAAATGAATGCAACAGAGCAGTGGCCCACGCGCCTTGAACTTTTTGGACACACTGCTCATGGCGTGGGGCGAGCAGTATCTTCGATCTGATTGATTTCTCGAAAATCTACAGAGCAGATGACAGGGCAAAAACTGATGTTCGTTCATACCAAGATCCTCATGCCTGAACAGCTAACACTGACCTTTCACAGATCATGTCGAGCTGACTCAAAGGTTAGAGAACACACTAAGGCATGAACAAACGACCCCTTCCTCAAGGCTGAATCAAAAATTCTGCGTGCACACTCAGCAATCTAAGAACTCTTCACGAGAACTCCGAAATGGTCAAAGGGTGAGCGAGCAGCAGCAAGCCTCACCCTGTACAATTCGTACAGGGCGGGCTGGGTTGGGAGATTTCAGCCTGGGAGTGATCAGATGAACTTGCGCCAAAATGGCACGAGAGTGCTGGCAGTTCCTCAGTGATCACCACGGGATGAACTTCACACAGTATAAAGATATAAAGAAATATGAACATATATAAAATAAATAAATCATATCCGAATCGGATTTCCACGATCAAGCTTGAACAAGCTCTTCAGAGTCACCTTCCTGTCCCAGACCTACCTAACCGATGACATGAAATCGACTCAAGCCGAGCAAAGACGTGATATGGATCACTTTCAAACTTGATCAAATGAATGCAACAGAGCAGTGGCCCACGCACCTTGAACTTTTTGGACACACTGCTCATGGCGTGGGGCGAGCAGTATCTTCGATCTGATTGATTTCTCGAAAATCTACAGAGCAGATGACAGGGCAAAAACTGATGTTCGTTCATACCAAGATCCTCATACCTGAACAGCTAACACTGACCTTTCACAGATCATGTCGAGCTGACTCAAAGGTTAGAGAACACACTAAGGCATGAACAAACGACCCAGGCCCGAACATGCCTACTTCAAGGCCGACGGCCAGATCACTTGAACAGTCTGCCATCCTACCGCTTCGCCTAAATGGAGTTTGTTACGGGAAGGCCAATCAGCTGGGTTGGCGTCTGTCGAAACTCTATCGATGAACACTCTAACTCGCAGCTGAAAAGCTAGGTCCCAAAACACTGAAATGATGGCAAAGATCTTCTTTGCTTGAGTATCCTTTGATCAACGCAGACTCCACGGCTTCCGAATCTATGAGCAACAAAATGTCTGCACCTCGGATCCGATCAGCGAAGGTTTCCATCGCCAAGACGGCAGCGATCAACAATCTGAGTGCTGCGGGTGAGCCACCTGTTTTTCACTTCCTCAGGCACTACAGCAGTGAACTGCTGAGGCCTGCGGGAGCGCCGATCAAACAGGACTGCACCAACACGATCGGGCAGCTTCTCTGCAGAGCGAGGATCCGGGGTGAATCCATCCGTGAAGATCACCGCGTCTGAGCACTTTTCGCCGACCATGTCAATAGGCCGTGGGGGACCATGCTGAACAAGCTTCTTCCATTGCAATAGAGCCTCACGCAAGGGCGGGTCCAGCTTGAACTCTGAGCCGATCGGGAAGCGCAAGTATTGCCGTTCCGAGATCACTCTGAGAAATGCACGGCCTACCTTGCCCCATAGCTGCGAGGCACCAAACATGAGCTTGCCTTTCAGCTTCCCCGCAGAGCCCGGATCCAGTAAGCCAGAGGCCAAGATCGCGTCGATTTCGCTAGAGAGCTCTTCTTTCCGATCGGCCTTGATCTCCAGTTGCATAAGCTCCAGGTTGTAAGTAACGCCCAGGATCGTGGGTGACCTGGATAGCTGCAGCTTCTTCTGATCAAACTGGGCGCCTAGCCAGAAGTGAACACTCTCAGCGATCTGCTTGGCGCTGGCCACTGTCGAGGCCGGCTCGAAGCCGTACTTATCATCATAGAAACTGAAAGCGAGCAAACCAAACAAAGAGACCAAGATCTCGTTGATCGCAGCAGACCTTCTATTGTAGTTATAGACAGCAGATACCAGACCAAAAGAATGACCCACCATGATGAAGAAATGAGGGGAGCCAACCTCAGGGTTCTTCAAGCAAATCACAGAAATTTTCCTCTGATCAGGTCTCACTGCCACTTGGCGATAAGCTTTTCGCTCGTCAAGGACCCAACCGCAGAGAGCTTCTTCCGGCTTCAACGAGCGTAGACGCCTCAGTGCAGCCACATTAGAGTCCGTTGACGGCAGCTGGAGCTTCTCAGAGATCTCCGTGATTTGGTTGATCATGTTGGTGGTGGCGCTGTCGCATCCACGAACCTTGTTCTTCTGGACTACCTCAAACCTTTGCGTAGGGATCCAGTCTTCGCAACCCAAGATCTTGGACACTTCACTTTCGGACGCAAAAGGTCCCAAACATGAGCCTTCATTCGCATCCTCGAGCGATGCCTCCCAAATCTTGATCAAATTCTGTGTGACAGGTACTGCGTGGACACGGTTGACAATCTTCCGCCTCAGATCCCAGGCCCGCTTCAATGCCTCCTCCACGGGGACGACCTTCTGAGTCTTCTCGTAGGGAGGCCACCGGACGGTCGGGGCGATCGGGCCCACGATCGGGAAGCCATGCAGAAGAAATTGAGGGAGCTCCATGTCCACTGAGCGCACCTCACGCAGCATTTCGGCATAGAGCTCAATGTGACACACTTTCCCCAACTGCGGCGCCTGATCTTCAGGCGCACCCAGAAGTAGACGGCGTAGAGCAGGATCAGGATGACGCCGGATCAGAGCCACTGAGCGGGGCAGCAGTGCACGAGCCGAGCCCGCTGTTCCCAAAATTGCAAAAGCTGGGCACGCTCGTGCAGGATAACAGATGCATCACGCTGCAGCCTGACCAAAGCTCGGCACGACTGATCATCCAGAGGCACGCTCTAAGTGAAAGGGTGTGGCACCCGGAGCGCAAATTCAATCGCCTGGCCCGGCTCGAGCTCAAACTCAAAGAGGGGCTTGGCGGCACCCCGCTTGAGCTGGTAACCAGCCCACTGCGCCTTCAGAGCTGTGGCCTCTTGACGATGACCAAGCCAAGGTTTGCCTGACCCAAGGGGGCGCTTGCGATCGCTTGCCGGTGTGGTGAGCGCAAAGGACGGAGCGAAGTGCGCCAGCGCATCATTGTAGAGAGCCGCAATCGCCTCTGCCATAGTAGCGCACAGAGCCCATGGATAAACTTGAGCAGCTTTGGTCCGAAAGACCCAGTAGCCAGTCTGGGGATCCCGCATCTTGCCCTTGAGCTTCACATGGCGATGACCGCCCGGGCAGCGCATCTGAACGTCGTCGAGCAGTTCAGAAGAGCATAGCAGCCGCGTCGGCTTCAGCGACAAGGCCCCAAAAGCACATTGATCAAAGTCCAGCGCAAGAGCACGAGTATCGGCCACTAGTTGCTCCATGATTGCAGTGACCCAAATCAAACTAAGGAGAGGGTTTTCGATCGAGAAATCCCCCCCAAAATGAGAAACAATGAAACAAGCTTCAGCCGACCTGGAAAGAAAAATGTTACCAAGCAGGACTAAACACTGGTTGTCCTGTGACAGATCCGGCAAACCCATAGGACGGAGCGCCGATCGCAACGGCGGAGGCCCACCGTCAAGCTTCCGAGCTGCCGTGAAGGTATTGCACGGTGTCCCACAATGCAAGAAGAAGACCAAACCTGAGGTGAGCACAATGAGGTCCACTGGTTCTGGCACCAAGGGGGAGACCACGATGTCAACCGGCGGCAAAGTGGGAACGCCGCGCAGCTGAACAGCCTCAGACAGGCCCGCCGTGCCCGAGAAGAGCTCCAAAAAGTAGGGCCCCCGAGCATGCAACGCAGGAACTCCATCTAGGCCTTTGGACCAGGCAAAGGAGGGCTGATCAGACTCTGCTGCCTCACTCACGCTCTGACTCACATCACTGGCAGAGCGGTCACTTGGGGCGGCCGGTCGATCGACCCAAGTGCCAGGTGGCCGAGCCTCTAAGGCCACCTGGCCTCCCTCGTCGCTTCAGTGGTTGCCATGCCAAGGGTGGTCCTTACCACACTCGACACAGGCATGCTTCTGTCTGCAGCTGTCACCAAAACGACAACCGAGAGAGCAATTGTAGAAAGGGCAACGCTTCGGGCCCCCATATTTGAAAGCCGTGATCTTCTGCCACTCCTTGGCTGGCACCCGCTCATCGCGTGCAGGCCGAGCGGCCCCAGAGGCGGATTCCTTGGGAGAACTCTTGCTGAGAACGTCCTTGGCCTTCTGGAGCTGAGCTTTCTGCCTGACCCTCCGAGCACGGTTCTTCTTGGCTTTCGGAGAAGTCTTCACTGCTGAACCCGAGCGAGACCGCGAGCGCTTCTTGGCTGGAGTTGAAGGAGCCGGGAATTGACCCGCCTGTTTGAACTTGTCCAGCTCGGCACTGGAGCGAGCATCATTCCAGAGTTGCTTGTGGTTCGCGAGCACCTCTAGCAGAGCCGCAGAAAATGATCCAAAACTTTTGCGCTGGTCAGAACTGACTCGATGAACCTTCTTGCGGATGAGCGTGTCCACGGTGAGCAACAGGGCCAAGCCTCGGTTTTCGTGGCGCCACTCCTCTAGCTCCGAGAGGTACTTGAGGGGGCCGGCCGCAAACGAGAACTCGCAAATGTTCAGATATTCTAAGGTGATGAAGAACGCGTGCAACTTGTCCATGACCTGTGATTCGGAGCTGGCAGAGGTGGGCTGATCGATCATCACCACCCGGAGCAAATCCTCGGCATTCTTCGTGAGGCCTGACTTTTGAGCGATCTGCTCGTTCCGGGTGCGGATCTCGCCGACCTCATAGAAATGCACAAAGCCATGCACCAAGTAGTCCCGTTGAACACGCTCGACGAACTTTCTGTGGGGTTCCCGGTGCAAGGGAAGAACCACATCTGGATGGCGAGCCACGAAAGTCTCCCTAAATTCAGCATGATCTTCGCCAGGGATTTCGGGGACTTTCGAGGGATCCTCCTCCATCTTGGCCCTTCGAGCCGCGAAATGGTCCTGCATGGTTGAGCAGGTCTTCCAAACTGCCGCGAGAGCGGTCAACGCGAGCTCTTGTGAGGGCGCATCAGGGCCAAAGGATGCCGGGTCTGGGATGATCGTCTTCAGAGTGGCTTTGACCCCCGCGATGTTGTCGCCCAGCATCGCAAAGGTCTCCACATTGAGCAATCCCGCGTCAGCCGCAGTCTTGCAGAGCTCATTGGAGACCCGTTGACGGCCCAGGATCTGTCTCAAGGGCAGATCTGGGGTCTTATCCGCCGTATACACGGTCCGATCGACCATTGTCAATGACTGTGCTAGGGGGCCAAAAATTTCTGGCCGTTCACAAAATCAAAGTTAAAGAACTTCTGCCACCAGGCTAAACTTAAACGAAAAAGAAAATAAGATGCAGCAAAGGCTCGGCTCAGGCATGACGAGAGCCCGGACTCACAGAGAAGCAGCGAGCGGCTACGTCAGGACGAGCTTTAGCACAATGTTTGCACAGAACTGCTGCATCTGGCAATGCTGACCCTACAGACGAGCATTCGTCCAAAGGAAGGCGACCACACGCTAACGCTGTGGGATCCCCAAGTTGAGAGCAGCGGTGCCTATAGTCATGAGCTTGCCTGGCGCCCGAAGACTTGACAAAGAACTGAACGTCCTCAAGCGCCGAAGGATCCTCTCCATCAAGGATGGCCCCCTCTGGTGGCTCGATTGGATGCTCATTCTCGATCATATCCTGGACGAGCTGTCTCACCATCTGAGCCGGAACACTGGTGCGATTACGAGTGTACTTAAGCACCAAAGGACCAGGGTTCTTCCAGTTCGCCTGGAGGCCTATCTCCTCGGTGGAGCGGCCGGCGTGGACCGCAGCGTCGAGCAACGTCACTCTGGCTGAATGAGCTGTCACTTCTGAGAGCCGGTCCAACACCGCATTGATCTCTTCTTGATTGCCGTTCATGAACTGGGTCACGGCGGTTTGGCCTAGCGTTCGCAGCCACTGCATTGATCGTTGGTAGGACGCAGGGGCATCACGAAACTCTTCACGAGAGTTAAGGTCCCGCATCCAGTAGTCTCGATCAGGGTTCTCAAGGAGGAGCAACTCCCAGCCTGTCTCGAGCCAAGCCGAATCCTTGAACCCTACGTGCGGCACTACGAACTTCGTGCCTCGCCTGCGCCTTTCCACTTTGGTCTGCCACGCGATCCCAAAAAGACCCTGATCAGTTAAAACAAGTTCTTGGGGTTTAACATGCAAAGCATCATCAAACCTCAGAGAAGCAAAAACCATGCAGAGCCACCACCATGCAAAGAGCCTCGCTGCATCCGGTTCGTTCGGATCCACCACAAAGAGCTCCAAGCAAGCGACCGCTGCAATTGGGATGGGGACGGCCTCTTTCAAGGTCGTGTTCCTCTTCTTGACGATCTCTGCCTGAACAGCCAGCAGTGCGGGGTGAGCTAGATCAGGGCACTCGATCGCCAATTTGGAGGTCACCCATTTAACTGAAGTTCTAAAGGACGGCAACACAGAAGGGCCACATTCCTTCTGATCCAATGCAAGAGCGTATTTCAAGATCTTGTCATGGGTCAGTGGGAACACAGCCAACTGTTCACTGGCTAGCCAATCTTCAAACCTTTCCCAGGCTGAAATATGGGCAGCCATCGTCCGGGAAGCTGTCTGAGCCGTGCCGTTTCAGCTGCTGACAACCCTTCACTATTGGTGGTGTCGATCAACAGTTTGGAGAACTCCCCTGCACGTTTCCCTATGTCCTCGAGCTTGGCTGCCCATTTGCGCCTGGCCGCATTCTCTTGATCCAGAAGCGGAGTTGAAGTCACCTCCTCCTCCGGCTTCTTCAAGATCTTCCTAGGCGGTTGGGCAGGCTTCTGAGCAAGAGCACGGATCGCAAGAGAGCGTCTGGCTTTGGCAGCTTCAGAACTCAAAGTAACTGATAAAGGGTCACACATACCAAAACCTAGCTGTTGAGCAGTTGAAGCAAAGAAGGCTTTCTCGATCGACGAGGCCAGGCTCCAATACTGCTCAAGCATAAAACTGCTCTCCAGTAAAACATCCCTGATGCCTTCATCCAGTGTGGGAGCCCACTCATGGACCTTGACAACGAACTCCGACGCCACACGCACCTCCATGGCCGAGATGAGTGCCAAGTTGGCGAACGGCGAGGCGAGCACGGCCTGGGCGAAAGCATCAGAGAAAACAGGGAGGCATAAGATCTTGGATGCCCATCTCTCGTTCGATTGAGCCATCTTGCAACTGTTCATGAACATGACATTATTTGAACAAATAAGACAAAAGCAACATGAAACCCAGCACCAAGGAACACCACTCTCCTAAAAATTGAGTGTACCAACCTGGGTGAGGTCATGAGCAAATGCCTGAACAAATAACGTGCATGTAGCATGAACCCCCAATGAACATCAATTGAAGTGAAATTCAGCGATTATGTTAACCTCTTCACGAGGCGGCTCTTCACGAGCACAAGGACATGAACATGTAATGAATGTGAACATGTCACGGATTACAGATCAAACCGAGCGAGATGACTGATCAGGGATAAACCTAAACTAATCAGTCGCTCTCACTGACAGTCTGATCTGAGTTCCCACAACAACACTGCTGAGGGGCGTGCCTGAGCAGGGCAACGTTGCCCAAGGACGATCGTCCCATCACAAAAAGAAAAATGGGGGAGATGTGAACACTCGGGCAACCCTCAGCAAAAGTGGAAACTCAGCAAAGCAGTAAAATAAAACACAAGGTCAAATTACAAACATCACTTGTCCAAAAACTTTCCCTCTGAAATGCTGCAACAACTTTTCACAAGCTGTGCAGTTTGGCGATCATGCCAATCTGAAGGAAAGCATCTCAAAAGATGGATTACGGAGCCGTCTGCCTCAGCAATCTGTGACCTCTTCCACAACAGGTGGGGGTCCATAGCTGACTGGCTGACCAGGCTGCGCAGTGCTGGATCCAGCCACATAGCCGCTTGTGGCCTGGCTGACACGATCCAAAAAGAACTGCGGAGTGACCGCTGCTGCTGACATCTGTTCCCCTTGGCGAGCTTCCAAAGGTCTGCGATGAACATGCACAGCGCCGCCCTGCAGATTGGTGGCTGTCGGAGCTTCTCCTGGGGCCGTCAAAGCCACCTCAGAAGGCACATTTGGAGCCACAGTCAATGATGGCGCCATAGGCCCTGCGAGAGCTCGCAAACTTCCAGAGACCGAAGAAGCTGGCACCACCGATGGACCACCTGTGACTGGCGGCAAAACGACCGTCTTCTGCTCGAGCTCTACATTGTGAGCTTGTATGGCCAGAGCTTCCCGAGGCACGATCGCCTTCTCCGCCTTGAACAAAGGGGACTCGCAGGTGAAGTGCAAGTTGGAGGCATGAGACTCCACCGCAACTGCCCCCACTCTGGGTCCCGTCTCTTCCACAGAGCCAGCTTCGATCGATGCCGTCCAATGGGCGTGGATCCCAGCCAGCTGTGAGAGCTGCATAGTCTGATCCGGACCCTCGATCCTGGCATGGTGGTCACGGCACCAATGAGCGTTCTTCACGAGCGTCGGGCCTGACACACGCGAAACGACCAGCCAGGTCGATGGGACCACCACCTGGGAGCACGACACGTCAACCTTGTCTCCAGATGACCTGAAGCGAAACTCCAGACGATCGGCATCCATCCCGATCGAGTCCGACGATGAGATTGCAGTCACTCTCATCTCAAAGTGGCAAAGTGGGAAATCAAGAGCAACCACTGTGCCTCCATCACTGCATGCATAGAGCCGCCCTCCAACCTCGAACGAGGTAGCAATGACTCTCCACCCTTGGAACACCGTGACCGCGACCGAAGGGATGAAGAGCATCTCATCCAACCGCGGGATCACCGAGTCGTTGATGTAGTTCAACTGGACCGTCATATCCTGGTCCGATCGGTAACCACGCAGTTCAAGGTGGAGCAGCAACTCACCTTCCACTTTGACCTTGACGTCGACTCATGTGGATCCATCATCTGTCATCATAGGCCATCTGAACGGTTGGAAGGCTGGGTGCGAGAGCACTTGCCCCGTAGGATAGTCCCACTTCGCGCAAGGAACTGTCCCATACGAGGTCATCGAGCCGACCAACACAAACTTGAACCCATCCAGAGTGCGGACATAGAACAGGTTGAAGTGATAGCCCGTGTTTGGAGATCTCACTAACTGTCGATCGGACAGCACATTGATGCCACTCTGAGCATTCAGCAAGATCTCGTCCAGAAGCCAACCTTGGTAAGGAGACTGGATCCGCTTGTCTCTGCTGTCAATGACAAGCACCGATCGTTCATGCTCCTTTGCCCCCAATTGTTGAACGTAAGGGGGCAACTGAAAATTCTGAGCGTTGGCCGCCGGCATCTGGCCCCAGCGAATGCCGCGATGCCCTTTCTTCCGAGCCTTGGCATTCTGCGAGGCGATCTTCGCAGCCTGTTTTTGAGCACTACCCAGGAGCTGCTTTGCTGCTTGAACAGCTGGAGCCGCTTGTGGTGGAGCTGTCTTTGGCAGATCTGCATCCCATCCATCATGAGGAGGCATATCAGGTTCAGACTCCACCTCCTCTTGGCCAGCTGGAGCGCTCTCTGGGATCACCTTCTTCTCAAAGCCTTTGGGCGGCGGCTTTGGAGCAGGGTACTGGATCCTTGCAGGCTGAGCTCCCCCTTCTTGAACAACACTCCACGATACTGCTGAGCCTGTCGCACTTGCAGAGTCATCAGGACCGATCCAATCTGCAGCACGAGAGGATGCCATGGCTTGCTGGCGAAACTGAGCAGATGGGAATGTCGATCGAGCAGGGGGAAAATTTGACATTAGATCAACTCCCAGGCCCTTATGCACAGACACCGAGAGGCACAAGAAAAAGATTTCAGCCTGGGAGTGATCAGATGAACTTGCGCCAAAATGGCACGAGAGTGCTGGCAGTTCCTCAGTGATCACCACGGGATGAACTTCACACAGTATAAAGATATAAAGAAATATGAACATATATAAAATAAATAAATCATATCCGAATCGGATTTCCACGATCAAGCTTGAACAAGCTCTTCAGAGTCACCTTCCTGTCCCAGACCTACCTAACCAATGACATGAAATCATAGTTTTGTTTTCAGGCATAACAACCCTCTTGCATACTAGCAATTTCGAAGCTGCAAAGCATCTTGGCCGAAGCACAAGTACGATTGACATTTGAGGCGACCGCCATCGTGAACCACGAAGACATTCTGTGACTCGGACATGTGCGAAGGTTTCACCTGGCACTCGACAGGCCCCTACACCGGTCTTGGGGAAAGAGTCCAGCATGCAACTGCAAAAAAACGCAAAAACCGCAAGCTCGCATCGGCAAACCACGTAGCTTTTCCGACCATGAAGGAAACGAATGATGTCAAAGTCGTCGTTTGAAAGGTGAATGCCTTGGGAACATAGTGGAACGTGCAACAACAGCGGGGAAGAGCCAAAGGAGTACCAAGGAGTACGAGTACCAAGGGTACCGTGGTGCTACGAAAATTGCTCAGGCTGGGGCTTGGGGTGGCCAGAACACCAGCGGCTGGCAGCAGCTCCCTCCGGAGCCGGATCTTATCCTTGCGGTGCGATTGAAAGAGGCTGCTGCAATCTGTTGCATTAGGTCAAAGCCATGCGGCCATGCAGTTGAGCAAATATCGCTTCAAGAGGATATGCGCCTCGAAGATCCCCAGGTCAGGGTGATCCTTGGAGCAGGGTTACTTGATGTCATGCCTTGTCACATTGCAACTGAAGTAACCTCAGTTCACCAACGATCCGCCAATGCTTGGGCCCGGGCCAATCTTTGCCGAAGGGTTAGCAGCTCCTGCGATGGTGGAGGGCGAATAGACAAAGTGAAACACTGTGAAACAGAATGAAATAGAATAGACCTGTGATGAGTGGACATTCCCCGACTGAATTCCAGACAACACCCTTCATCTTGCCTCATAGGTGGTGTTGACATTCACGAAGCTGGAGATATCCAAGGCCTCCATTACCTGACGACAGGACGACATCTTTTCTATCAAAGGAGGCATGGTGGAGCCCTGGCAACAAGGCATCCCTGCTTTGAAGAACTTCTGCCGACGAGCTGGTTTGGAAGGGGGATTCGCTTCCACGTGGGGAACGACCTGAAACAGAGAAACAGCCCAAAAAGCTCAGCAATCAGCAATCAGCAATCCCGAAACGACATGAAACGACCCCAGTAATCAGTGCCATTTCTGAGACAAACACCCTGCGAACTTCAAGCTTGGTCCAAAGTTCCTGGCCGCTAGGCCGCTAGGCCGCTAGGCGCTGATCCCCCACCCATGCCGTCGTCCCTACAATGCGCATGTCAAATTTCTTTGAAAATGTGTGAAAAGCACCGCTTAAAGCACCTGTTCAATACGCTGTAATAATTGTAATAGAATCTATATAGAATGTTCTTTGTGGAGAGATTGGCTTCATCTTCTTATTGGCCAGGAAGAAGCTATACAAGCACCATACAGCTTCTCTGAAACCATCCCTCCAGCATATCTCGAGAATTGATGGTGGAAACGTGGAAACGGTGGTTTCCCGAAGTATCCAAGATTGAAGCGTTTCCTATCAAAGCATTGATCTTCTGCAGGCAGCTTTGACAAGCTTCATGCAGACGATATATTTGAGTAGCGATCTCAAGATGCACATCATCGTAAAGGATGTGACAAGATTCTATGAAACATTGACGGCTCCTGTCAGTTTCTTCGGTAGTGCTAGGTCTACTGGTAAGCGCAGAAAATCGTCAAACTTGCGGATACCAAACACCATCCGATAAAGATTCACAGAACCAATTCTCCGCAAGTTGGTGGGCACTCTCCAAGGCGATGGCCTAGATTCTTGGAGTAAGGGTCATTCGGGATTTGGAACGTTAGTTTACAAGTGTAGGGCATGTGGGTTTCCAGGCCTCCGAGCTTTAGGAAATCTGTATTTAAAAAAGGCCTCCGAGCCTGAAATCTGTATTTAAAAAACCGAAAGGTTCAAAATGCCTGGGAAATGGTTCCAGTCAAGGGTTCAAAACGCAACGAAAACGGGATTGATCACGTCTCTCAACGCACACGCGGAATCAGAGAGTGAGAAACCGAAACAACAAAATCTAGTGATGGCAAACGACATCAGGCCCCTCTGCTCTGAAAGGTTGCAGTCTTGATTCCCCAAGCAACATACAGAATCTGAGTACAGTATCTGTCACAAACCCTTTCCCAGCGGACTTTAAGAGATGCGTCACAGCTTCAACACTCCCCCACCTTTGGTGGTAGACTATCGAAACTGCAAAAGTTTGCCTAGCGCAACTTTGCAAACACTGCATCACTGCGGCCAGTTTAGCGGCCAGAGGCCAAAGAAGAAAACATAGAAACCCAAGGACAAGACTGCAGAAACATACAGAAACATACAGAAACATTCCAAACCAACTGAACCAACCCTCTGACTTGACCCAGTCTGACAGTCTGCCCTGAAGTCTGGCCTTTTCGCAACCCCGGGAGCCGATGCACAACTGCCAGGAGTGCGAGATGAACAGATTGGAATCACACCTATATATTGGCTGCCAAATCCATGTCGGAAAGCTAATAGAGACCAAAAGTGACAACAGAGCCTTTTCAGAGCTTTGGTTGGCAAGCTCCGTAGAACTCATGTTTTGGCCATCCAGGAAAACGCCAAAGCCCACCTCAGCTCAGTCGAGACGAACAGCATGTGAAGATATGTGAAGATTGAGACCGGGAAAAAAAAACAAGTCCGAGACCACATCGTGGGGCTGGATGTCGATTCCCTCCAACTGCTTGTGGTTCACCTGGCCACATGAGACACTCTAAAGCATTGGAAGGCGAGGATGGAAGCAAGTTCACAGGTGAACAAACGAAGGGCAGCAGCCAGAAAGACGGGGAAACAAAACGGGGTGACCGGGTGAATGAATCAATACTTGGGCCACTCAAAGATCGAAGTGTCCTAGTTTTACCATGTTTTACCATGTTTTACCAGTCCATATTCCCTTCTCACTGTAGAATGAAACCCGGAACAAGCTTGTGGGTTGTGATCCCATCACCCAAAATGCTTTCCGAGCCAATAAAGGCAGGCTTCCACCATGACGAAACGATCAAAACGATCAAAACGATCAAAACGATCAGCCAAAGCCGCCGCAAACATGGGAGAAGTACATACTTGGATGTTCGGCTTACCCATATTGGCCCAGAGCTGCCTCAGTTTTGAGAAAGACGAAACAAGAGAAACATGGTGGGCCTTGGGTCCTGGCCCAGAATCTTGTAGGTATTCTGCTTGCCCTGGCATACCATCTTCGTCATTCGTCGCAACTTGAAGCGTCCATTCATTCACTCATTCCACACGCTGCTCGGGTTCGAGCTGAGCGTTGCCCAGCTAAGACGGCTTGCGCCCATATCAAAAGAGAGAAAAAATTGAGCCTAAGGCTCTGTGAAGGTCATCACAGAGACTAAAATTAGGCTTCAACACAGACATATTGGATGTCTGATATCGACAAAAGACCTTAAAGTAGACTGCCAGCGCCAGCGACCGGACAGAGTTTCCATGACTGATATGAAGTCAAAGGGTTTTGCAACCCTATTCGGTGACATATTCGGTGAGGGATTCGGTCAGTTGCAACATTTATGTGTTCTTGCGTGTGTGGAAAGGGGGTAACCTTCTTTGTGCGACAGTCGCCAGATTCAACATGTGTTGCTGATTAGCCATGTCCACAACTACCGTTGGATCAATTAATGCGTATGTAACTTGAAGCGTCCACAAAGGTCATTTACTTGGCCTGTTTCCAACCCACCAAGATGGGCCGCAGTGCAAGGAGCTCCATGTAGACACCACTGGACTGCAGATCGATTTCTGGTCGGAGAAAACAAAAATCTGCACCATTTTGGGAGCTTCACTCCAGCTACAAGATCGTTTCTATTAAAACACGGACTACAGGAGCGTCTATGACTGCTTCTGACAAAATCCAGATGTCCACCTGTCCATGCACTGAAAGCTGTGAGGGATGATTCCCAGCACCTCTATCTCGAGTTCCCAAGCAGTGATCTTCCCGAAGATGTCAGCAGGCTGCGCTACCAAACACCTTGAAAGCCAGGGTGACCAGCTATCTCTGCCTAGCAGTTACGTAACCAGCAAGGATTTGCCTCAAGCTTGCCGGGCCCTTCTGAGGACTGGGAATAGGCACCTGGTTGAAATCAAATGTGCCGAAATTCGCTCAGGCCATGCTTTTACTGTCTACCAGCCCAAACACACCAGGAATGAAAAGACTCACAAAACAATCTTGTCCAACTACAAATGCTGCAGCCCCCTTGTAGGAGTCTTGTAGGGAATTCTTTTGTAGCACTCCCGGCATTAAAACAGTCGGCGGAGCCATTCATCTAATACCAATCTAATCATGCATTTAGCAAGGTGGTAGGTACGTAAGGAGGGACAAACAGCCTGGGGCCAAGACTGGGATGGGCGGTATGTATGTATGTAGGTATGTATGTATCTATCTGTATGTGTGTTGGTCTGTATGGTATGTATGGTATGTACGGTATGTATGGTATGTATGGTATGTATGGTATGTATGGTGTGTATGGTATGTAAGGTATGTACGGTATGTACGGTATGTACAGTATGCACGGTATGTATGGTATGTATGGTATGTATGGTGTGTACAGTATGTACGGTATGTATGGTATGTATGGTATGTATGGTATGTATGGTATGTATGGTATGTATGTATGGTATGTATGGAATGTATGGAATGTATGGAACGTATGGAATGTATGGAATGTATGTAATGTGTGTGATGTATGTGATGTATGTGATGTATGTAATGTATGCAATGTATGGTATGTGTGGTATGTATGGTATGTATGTACTGCACTGTACTGATCTGTACTGTACTGTGCTGTGCTGTACTGTGCTGTACTGCACTGTTCTGTTCTGTTCTGTACTCTGTACTCTGTACTCTGTACTCTGTACTCTGTACTCTGTACTCTGTACTCTGTACTCTGTACTCTGTACTGTGTACTCTGTACTGTACTCTGTACTGTACTCTGTACTGTACTCTGTACTGTACTCTGTACTGTACTCTGCACTGTACTCTGCACTGTACTCTGCACTGTACTCTGTGTACTGTGTACTGTACACTGTACACTGTCCACTGTACAATGTACACGGTACACGGTACACTGTACTGTACATGTATGTATGTAATGTATTGTTATGTTATGTAATGTTATGTAATGTAACATTTGTATGTTATGTAAGTTGTGTATGTTTTGAATGTTATGTATGTATGTTATGTATGTTATGTATGTTATGTATGTTTTGTATGGTATGAATATTATGTATGTAATGTATGTTATGTATGTTATGTTTTATGTATGATATGTATGTAATGTATGTAATGTATGTTGTGTGTGTGTATGTACGTACGTATGTATGTCTGTATGTCTGTATGTCTGTATGTCTGTATGTGTGTATGTGTGTATGTGTGTATGTGTGTATGTGTGTATGTGTGTATGTATGTATGTATGTATGTATGTATGTATGTATGTATGTATGTATGTATGTATGTATGTAATGTATGTAATGTATGTAACGTATGTATGTATGTAGTATGTAACGTATGTATGTATGTATGTATGTATGTATGTATGTATGTATGTATGTATGCATGTATTATCGTGCCGGACTGGAACTTAGAATGAGGTGCGGGGTTCCAAACGACGATACCCCGAACTTAGAATGACTGAAAAAAGGCCCCCCCGAGTAGCAACTTAGAATGACTCAGAGTTAGAATGACTGAAAACCAAAAAAAACGTGGAAAAACACAGTGTTTTGGGAGATTTCGGACATCTTATGGAAATGCTTTGGATTCCACTGATTAGCCAAATTGGCAGAAATCATCAGAACATATGGAAAAAATCTGTGTTTTTGAAGGTCCTTGACAACGTATGGACGTGCTTTGAAATCACAAGTTGGCAGAAGTCATCAAAAAAAACAAAAAAAAACGCAGAAAACTCTGGAAAAACATTGTTTTCCTCCCATGTTGTTCTGTCCCGGTGATATATTTATTTTTATATCTATATATTTACCTGCAATCACCTGCAGTCATTTTAAGCTCAGACCCTCCCCAACCTATTGACCTACTGTCTGCCTACCTATTTATCTATGTGTGTATATACATATATGCATGTATTGATTTTTAGATTTATATATTTACCTGCAATTACCTGCAGTCATTTTAAGTTCAGACCCTCCCCAACCTATTGACCTACTGTCTGCCTACCTATTTATCTATGTATTTATATATATATATATATGTATGTATTTGTTTTTGTATTTATATATTTACCTGCAATCAACTGCAGTCATTCTAAGTTCAGACCCTCCCCAACCTATTGACCTACTGTCTGCCTACCTATTTATCTATGTATATATATATATATTTATGTATTTATTTATTTTTATATTTATATATTTACCTGCAATCACCTGCAGTCATTCTAAGTTCAGACCCTCCCCAACCTATTGACCTACTGTCTGCCTACCTATTTATCTATATGTATATATATATATATATACATATGTATTTATTTTTATATTTATATATTTACCTGCAATCACCTGCAGCCATTTTAAGTTCAGATCCTCCCCAACCTATTGACCTACTGTCTGCCAACCTATTTATCTATGTATATATATATATATTATTGATTTTTTTTTATATTTATATATTTACCTGCAATCACCTGCAGTCATTTTAAGTTCGGACCCTCCCCAACCTATTGACCTACTGTCTGCCTACCTATTTATCTATATATATAAATATATGTATGTATGTATTTATTTTTATATTTATATATTTACCTGCAATCAACTGCAGTCATTCTAAGTTCAGACCCTCCCCAACCTATTGACCTACTGTCTGCCTACCTATTTATCTATGTATATATATATATGTATGTATTTATTTTTATATTTATATATTTACCTGCAATCCCCTGCAGCCATTTTAAGTTCAGACCCTCCCCAACCTATTGACCTACTGTCTGCCTACCTATTTATCTATATGTATGTATATATATATATGTATTTATTAATGTATTTTTATATTTACCTGCAATCACCTGCAGCCATTTTAAGTTCAGACCCTCCCCAACCTATTGACCTACTGCCTGCCTACCTATTTATCTATGTATATATATATATATATGTATATGTATGTATGTATTTTTATATTTATATATTTACCTGCAATCACCTGCAGCCATTCAAAGTTCAGACCCTCCCCAACCTATTGACCTACTGTTTGCCTACCTATTTATCTATGTATATATATATATGTATATGTATATATATATATATGTCTGTATGTATTTTTTTTGTATATTTATATATTCACCTGCCATCACCTGCAGTCATTCTAAGTTCAGACCCTCCCCAACCTATTGACCTACTGTTTGCCTACCTATTTATCTATATGTATGTATTTATATATATATATGTATGTATGTATTTATGTTTATATTTACATATATATATATATACCTGCAATCATCTGCAGTCATTTTAAGTTCAGACCCTCCCCAACCTATTGACCTACTGTCTACCTACCTATTTATCTATATGTATATATTTTTTATATATGTATGTATGTATTTATTTTTATATTTTTATATGTACCTGCAATCACCTGCAGTCATTCTAAGTTCAGACCCTCCCCAACCTATTGACCTACTGTCTGGCTACCTATTTATCTATATGTATATATATATATATATGCATGTATGTTTTTTTATATTTATATATTTACCTGCAATCACCTGCAGTCATTTTAAGTTCGGACCCTCCCCAACCTATTGACCTACTGTCTGCCTACCTATTTATCTATGTATATAAATATATGTATGTATGTATTTATTTTTATATTTATATATTTACCTGCAATCAACTGCAGTCATTCTAAGTTCAGACCCTCCCCAACCTATTGACCTACTGTCTGCCTACCTATTTATCTATGTATATATATATATATATGTATGTATTTATTTTTATATCTATATATTTGCCTGCAATCACCTGCAGTCATTCTAAGTTCAGACCCTCCCCAACCTATTGACCTACTGTCTGTCTGCCTACGCTATTTATCTATTTATGTATATATATATATATATTATATTTAGATTCGAAACCACATACTGTCTGCGCGTAGCATGTTGGTTGCTGGTTATTGTTTAATTTATTATATATGAACGCGCAGATAAGTGAGATTGATTATTACTGATGTTGTTTATATTGGATTCGAAATAATGAAAGGTGCTCGTTATTAGAATGACTGCAGGTGATTGCAGGTAAATATATAAATATAAAAATAAATACATACATACATATATATATATAATATACATATACATATAGATAAATAGGTAGGCAGACAGTAGGTCAATAGGTTGGGGCGGGTCTGAACTTTTATATACTCAAAAGCGTATCATGTCGGCTGAAATTTGGAAAATTTTTGAAGACGCTGACTAACTATTATCACAGGGGTGTATGGAGCTCAAAGGGGCGCCTAGGTTTGTTACATGAAAGTGCGCTGTAACGAATGATTCAGAAATAGAAGAAGTCAAAATTACTGGATTATAAATGGAGGAAAGCATAACAAGAGCAAAAATTGATGAACACCAATGATGAAAAATGAAAAATGAATGGAAATGGATAAAAAAAATGGATGAAATATGGATGAATAATGGATGACAGTGGATGAAATTGGATAAACATTGATGCAGAAAAGAAAAAAGGATGAAAAATGGATGGAAACTGGATGGAAATGGAAATATAGAGCATGCGTGAAATGATTATATAAGAATGGATGAGCAGGGATTAAACAGAATTAAACTTGATGTGGGAAAACAATGAATAATGGATGGGAAGTGGATAGAGATTATGGATGAAGCATGGATGAAGAACAGATGACAATGGATGAATATGGCTGGAAATTAGTGCAGAATGGATGAAAAAATGGATGAAAAACGGCTGGAAAAATGCGTGGAAATGAATAACAAATGAAAAAAAATGGATAAGATGTTCAAAAAAATCATTTTCGAAGGATTTTGGACTACCTTCCACAAAAAACAGCACTTGGGAGCCAAACTTGGAATGACGGGTACTTTTGCTATTGTGGCCAAATTGTTTTTGAAAATCAGCTGTGTGTCAGCTGTGCGCGAATACCCATTCTATGTTCCGTGTCCCAGACCTGTTTTGACTGACAGGCGCGGTGTTTCGTAACATTTCAGTTACTCATTCTAAGTTTTCCAAACGAAAAAAAAAATCAAAAACGTGGGATTTTGGCCCCGCGCGTCGAAACGGCAACTTTTCGGATACCCCCGGCGATTTCCAAATGGTCATTCTAAGTTCCAGTCCGGCACTATAATGTAATGTAATGTAATGTAATGTATGTATGTAATGTATGTAATGTATGTAATGTATGTAATGTATGTAATGTATGTAATGTATGTAATGTATGTAATGTATGTAATGTATGCAATGTATGCAATGTATGCAATGTATGGAATGTATGGAATGTATGGAATGTATGTAATGTATGCAATGCATGGAATGTGTGAAATGTATGTGATGTATGTAATGTGTGTAATGTGTGTAATGTATGTAATGTGTGTAATGTGTGCAATGTGTGCAATGTGTGCAATGTGTGTAATGTGTGTAATGTGCGTAATGTGTGTAATGTGCGTAATGTGTGTAGTGTGTGTAGTGTGTGTGTAGTGGGTGTAGTGCCTGTAGTGCATGTAGTGCATGTAGTGCATGTAGTGCATGTAGTGGGTGTAGTGCCTGTAGTGCATGTAGTGCATGTAGTGCATGTAGTGCATGTAGTGCATGTAGTGCACGTAGTGCATGTAGTGCATGTAGTGCATGTAGTGCATGTAGTGCATGTAGTGCATGTAGTGCATGTAATGCATGTAATGCATGTAATGCATGTAATGCATGTAATGCATGTAGTGGGTGTAGTGGGTGTAGTGGGTGTAGTGGGTGTAGTGGGTGTAGTGGGTGTAGTGGGTGTAGTGGATGTACTGTATGTACTGTATGTAATGTATGTAATGTATGTAATGTATGTAATGTATGTAATGTATGTAATGTATGTAATGTATGTAATGCAATGCAATGCAATGCAATGCAATGGAATGTAATGTAATGCAATGTATGTATGTATGTCAGTATGTCAGTATGTATGTCAGTTTGTCAGTATGTCAGTATGTCAGTATGTCAGTATGTCAGTATCTCAGTATGTCATTATGTCATTATGTCATTATGTCATTATGTCATTATGTATGTATGTATGTATGTACGTACGTACGTGTGTATGTACGTATGTACGTATGTACGTATGTACGTATGTATGTATGTATGTATGTATGTACGTATGTACGTATGCACGTATGCACGTATGTATGTATGTATGTATGTATGTACGTATTTACGTATTTACGTATGTACGTATGTACGTAGGTACGTATGTACCTATGTATCTATGTATGTATGTATGTATGTACGTATGTACGTATGTATCTATGTATCTATGTATGTATGTATTGTAGTGTAGTGTAGTGTATTGTATTGTATTGTATCGTATTGTATTGTATTGTATGTCAATGTATATCATGTTGTACATTGGTTTCATGTAGCATTCTTCACGATATAAAGCTCCAAGCATGAAAAGGAATGGGACAAGAGTCGACAGCGAGGCAGCTTTACTCTGTGGCCTCTTGAGCCTGCTTGACTTCCTGTGCAGAAACGGAATGTGAGCAGATGTACTGCAGTTTTCAAAATCTTCGAATCATTTCAAATCATGTAAATTCTTTAAGGCCTATAATACCTATAAGCCTACCAGTGCTATAAGCCAATAAGATTAGACAGCTTTTTTTTTTCACAGATCTATTCGGCCTCGAGAGTCAGCGTGTGACTCATCCCAGGGGAGATGCTGTGACTTTGTGCTCGAAGCAAGCGGCAGGTCTCAGGATACCTGTGTCATGCGATAGTTACATGGGTTACCCATGGGTTACCCACATCAATTACGTGTGATGCAATGTTTATTAAACGCAGGACTGCAAAGGTACCTCCAAGTTTCTCCCGTTCTGAAAATTTGCTATTTTTGAGTGCCTAAGTCAAAGCTTGATATCTGGGTCTTTCATCTTTCATCTTGCCTCACGAAGCTTCCTTTACTGCAGGTGGACTCCCATGTCTTGGCGAAGTACTCCTTCAGCAATTCTTAACCAATATGCTGAAAAAACAAATGGAACAAATGGAACAAGTTATTGGGGAAACAAATGGAAACGCTTT
This sequence comes from Cladocopium goreaui, assembly GCA_947184155.2. NCBI lineage: Eukaryota > Dinophyceae > Suessiales > Symbiodiniaceae > Cladocopium > Cladocopium goreaui. The sequence goes on along the minus strand of CAMXCT020001268.1, from coordinate 63,590 downwards.
GTCTGCCACTTTCGAGGATCAGACTTTCAGCAAAGTGTAGATCTCTGCTGCTGTCAACCTGGACTCAACTCCTACCCAATGTGAGCTGAAAGTCATGGTGTATAGGGATGGTAATGTCACCCTTGATACTCGGATTACCACATTCCCTGAGTAAAGTGTTGAACAGAACACTGACCCTTTTCTCAGCCTCATCGGGTCTTGTTTTTGCCAAGTCACTCTACTTCAGGCAGAAAGTGAAAGGTGTACCTCAGGAAACCCAAGTTAAACCAAGGTTCCACCTATCCAACACGGTCCAACACGGTGAGTGTGTCAACTATCTCCGATGCTGTGTCAGCCCCTTCTTGTGAAGCTGACGAGAATGGAAGTCCTTGTGAGAATGGAACACCTGACAACTCATCAGTGTCAAGGTGGATGCTGAAACAATCTGAAAGAACCTCCAAGACAAGCGAAGACTCTTGTTTGCAGCTGGCATTTCAAGAAAAAGGTTGGCACCTAAGAGCGGAGGTCTGCTAAACTCATGAGCAGGAACTAAATGCTCCGTATACCTCTGCATGCGAAAGCATCCCACAAGAGGTTCCACTTGTAAAAAAATGAAACAATCGAAATGCGACCCGAAGGTGCTTCTCCAAGCTCTTGAAAGTCAACATTCTGGCCATCGTCGGAGTACGCTTAAGGTATTCCTCACAGCGATAAACACGCAGGTCTGTCTAACGCTCTTAAGCTGTATATATCTGGTGCCTGTAGCAGCATCCTTTTTGCCGTACTCAGAGACGTGTTCAGCTCCGGTAAAGGGTTGAAGACCTCAGATCAATGATCACATGATCACATGCAGCACGTATACATCGTAATTCGTAATTATACAGTATACACGTTGACACACGGACACGGGTCACCAAGCTGCTCTGCAGTGCATTTCTCCATTCTCAGTCATGCTCCGATCCTCCAAGCGCCTTGCCCAGAAACTCGCTTTTCCCACCACATCAGGTCGCTTCTGAAAGAGCTCCTTGGGCAAATGTGGTACCAGTACTGACGGCGAACAATGCCATGAGAAATGCCATAAACATCCATAAACCAAGGTGGCGGCATCTACTGCCATGTAGAGACCTGACAACAAATTTGAGCCACAGAAGAGCGAATCTCAAAAGATCTGACGAAACCGAGATCTCCACCCATGTGCTGCTTGTGATGGTACCTTTCGTAAAAACCCAGCACCATCAAACCATCCACATCCACCAAAAGGACAACGAGCCCCAGCAGCAGGTCACTCTCCGTGCTGGTTGTGGGTGATGACATAGTCCCATTGGTCTCAGTATGTTTCAATGTGTTTCAGTCTGAAAACACACAGCGCCTCTAGGCCTCTAGGACCATCTGATGTAATGTCAACCCTGGATTAATAAACCCCTAGATTGTTTAATTCGGAGGGTACCATTTAAGTATCAGATTATGAATATTGGAGGAGTACCCCCCTAATTAATAAACCGTGGTTTATTAATCCGGCGTTGACATTATCTGAGTTCCTTGCCTCGTTGGAACACTTCAATGAGCCGTTCCTTAAACGGTGGATTGCCTCGTCCAAAGCTTTGACATGCTGCTTGCTACTCTACATGGTTTACCGATGTCTACCGATGTCTACCCATGTCTGCCGATGTCTACCGTTGATCCAAGCTGGCATGGAAAATCCTCGGCTCTACATGTGAGTTTACACGGGTTTTCCATTACCGTCTGGGTCATCAAAATCAGCACTTCGCCCACTTCCACGTCGCGTTTAAAGAGGTCGCAATGCCTCAGGCGCGTTGTACACCGCACCTTGTTACACCTCGTCAGATCCTGACCCTCTTCGCAGAACCTCTCAGCTTGTGGCAGATGATTGCAATCGTCGTAGTCCCAAACCTGCCATTTTGAGCATCACTCAGCATCACCTTTTGATCTTTAAATTGCCTTCATGATTCAACATTTTCATCATGATCACGCAATCAATTTCGTTGGATCATCCATGTGCATCACGTGTGCTGCACTTGCGCCACACTTGTGCCGTTGAAAAGTGGTTTGAGGATATTTAAGGATGGTAAAGCAATGCTCTGAGCACCTCTGCAGTGATTTTTGCCGCACGTGTCTTGGACCTGGCACACCGTACAGAATTGACTGCTGTCTGGTTGGATGATGTTGGATGTGTTTGTGTTGTGAAAAAACGTAGATCCCCGGTGAAACGAAGTGAAACTAGCAGAATTGCGGCCTCAAGAGGTCCAGTATTGCCCAAAATTCCTACCAGAATTGAACGACCAGGCTGGATTCAAATGACCACGCTGGAGTCAAATCTGCACCCCAACTCTGAGGGGAAAAAAAACCGGGGCAGAAACTGAACAGCACATGTCGAAGTCCCCAGACCCTTTCAAGAGAGTTGTTCTCATTTATTCTCCTTCACTCGCTGATTGGAACTAAAAGTTGCCGTGACGATGTGCCTAGCGGAACCATCATTCAAGTCAAACATTGCGCGCGGTGAATCGAAGCGAACAATGTTCACTGTCAATTCCACCGTGCAAAACAATCATGATGAATAGCAAACATGGACACATTTGCCGGGAACCACAACACTTTCAATCATATCCACTTGTAGTGCTTGACACAAACAACAAAACCACTTTCACTCAAGTGAGCGACCAATGGGCATCGCAAAGAACTTGGGTTTTCCAACCAAGCAAAGCTTCACCTGACAAAAACACTCGCAATACCAAGGAACCGTTCCGACTGCCAGGGTTCGTGCAACAGTGAATTTTCAAAGCAGAAATAAGGTTGGCAAAATACAAAAATAAGGCTAAGGTTTTGCCACCCCTTTGGGGACCGATTCAAAAGTTCAGAGCTAAAACAATACAATGCTCTGCGATGCCCCGTCCTGCCCAAATAATTTCATCATCAGCATGAGCCACAAGCAATAGAACTTTGCATCTTGGGCGTGTCTTACCGGACAGCCTGCCACTTTGCCAATGATTCTGATTGTGAACGTGAGTTTCCTTGTCAAGGATTTTGTTTTAACAGGCCGGATTTGCCCAAATCCAAATGAAAATTGTTCGCCGATCACAAACAAAGCGAATCCAAGGATGAGATTCCGCATCATCACAACACGCCGCCTTGTCAAGACCCCTAACAAATGAACTTTGCTGACCCATTCAAAATTCATTTAAATTTTGACTGTTGACAAGACTCACAACCCCTCGGCAAAAACAAAATGTTGGGCGAGACTTGCAATTTTCAATCCAATTTCATACGACGCGGAAAAAAAAATCTGGCACCAAAGCCTTGATTCCTTGATCAAAGTCGCCTGGTTTGTGGTCCATCTGTGCCCATCCTGCAATTGTGGCGTCTCCCGAGCGGACAAAACAGTTTTTTGTGTCAACTCACTTGGATCACCAATTCAGTGAATATAATCGCCCATCAAATGCTCGCCTCGGATACTCGTTGGCCCACAGCACGTGTGTCCATTCAGTGGCATTCGGACTTGAATGTGCATTTTTGCACGCAGGAAAAATTACACGATGTTCATCCATCCGTTGTAGCTGGAAAAATCAACATCATTGTCATGATCGGTCTGTTTGTGAGAGTGCGCGTTTTTCTGCTCAATTGTTTGGTGGACAGAGAAACACACTGTTTATTGTGCCGCCTATACACAATATTAATGATGCACATGTTGTTCTACTTGCACCTCAATTTTGCTACCACGCCCACAAGGCGTCATATTTCAAAATCCTCTTTTGCTCAAATCTAAAACGATTCTCAATGGAAACGTTTCTGCGAGTTCCAGGCCGCTTTTCCATATTGTCTCAATGGAAACGTTTCTGCAAATTCCAGACCGATTTTCCATACTGTCTATTTCCCTGGATCCAAAGCGTTTGAACGATGCACTTCTCATTTGCGCGTGTTGCACATGAGTGGAATGACAACTGCATCAACTGTAATGCGCGTTATTGGACATGCGCCTGCAAACAAAAATCTCTTGCACCCCGTTTCGACGCAGCCTTGAATCCTACATCGACAAACGGGAAAATGAAAACATAGACGCCTCTTTGTCCACATGGATTCATCATGATGCTCGCACCGTGAGACAATCTAGTTTCCTCTTGGCAAATGCTGCCTGGGCTACTGGGGATCCACGTTTCCCCCCAGCCTGCCGGCTACCAGGGATCCAAGTTACCCCGAGGCCTGCCCCCTCGCAACTGAAAAAATTGACAGTTCACTGCCAGCGCTCATGGCTAACATTGAGCACATTTTTTGGATATTCAATTTTTTTCGTATATTCTGCGTACTGCAGCATGGCCCAAAGTTTGGGTCAGATACTTCATCCTGAGTGCTGGCGTAGTAACACCTTCTGCGCTCAGAAACTGTTTCTGCAATTTTTTCTGGTTCCAAAAAGCGTCTGACGATACACCCTGACTGACACTTCTCGATTTGTGTTTGATATAGGTTTTTGCCTTATATCACTACATTTCACTCCTCAGGACTCTTCCAAGTCCAGGCTGCGCATCCTATTGGAGTTCTGTCCTGTGAAAAATTGCGCTACAGCAGCCATTGTCGCTGTTGCAACCACTGATTTCCTTGGCGTAGTGCATCTCTGTCCAAAGATCAGGATTCAAGACTTCGCACATCTCATCATTCATGCACGCCTCCTTCTCATTTGGCTCTCTGTTTCTTCTGGTCCTCCCATGCTGTCGTCATCATCGTTGTCATCGTCCTCGTCCTCGCCATGTGGTGGTGGAGGCTCTGGTGTTCGAAGGAAGGCCTTCACCAAATGACCTCAGTAGGTCGCACGGTGACTCCCACCGGTCGTACTTGAGGAGTCCCAGCAAGTGGCGGTAGGCCACTGTCGAAGACTGCACAAAGTGAGCCATCACTTCCACTGGGTGTCCATGGCAAGGCAACTCATCGTCTGAACTCAGCTCACTGTCACCGCTGAGTGGTTCCAGCATCCTGGTTCTTGCGAAGTCCGAACCAGGCAGGTGGACCAGCATGGCACATAGACATCTCTTCGCTTGTGTGTACTTGAGGATTTTTCAATGGTTCGAGCTATCCTGAGTTTTCTTCAGACGTCCCAGCGCCCTTTTCAGAGTGAGTGTCACCAGTCCAAGGCTGGTTGCACTTCTTCTGTTGTTTGCGGTTCTGTTGCAGCTAAGGCTGTCACAGGAGGTTTCTCCACATAGTTCATGTCATGCCAAGGGCTCCGGCTGTAGAGCATGCAAAGCACGGTCCATGTTGTGAGGGCCAATCTCGGCACGCTCACTGTCAAACCACTTCCATCACCAGCTGGCCCATTGTCGCATCCAGCCAACGTTGCGCTGGCAGCAGCGGCAGCTGCTGCAGCCATCATGCCTGTGACGTGTTCACCTGGTGGGCCATTGGGACCATTTGGAGAATCTTCATCTTGCGAAGCAGCGGCCACTCCTGTTTTGCTGATGAGCCTAAGGCCTCAAAGTAATGTGAAATGATTCCATGTCTTATGGATTCACATGCAAAATGGTTGGTGACACTTCTCGAATTGTGCGTCTCTCATCCTTGCGTTTCTGACCGTCTCTCACACCTGACATCCACTGAAAGTAAAGTCTGGACACATGCATTCAGGAGGTAAACACTGTCAGAAATCTTTTGCACTCCTCCTTTGTTTGGTGGAGCCTCGGATCTCCAAACAACTCACTGCATGAACCTCCTCCAAGAATGCAAGTAGGATTCATACACCGTAGCCACATCCTGGTGACCATGAAGTCTGGCATGGTCACGCATTTCAGTGAAGCGCTGATTGAGCAACCCAAGAAAACGATTGCGGCGCTCTGTGTTGTAGAATCCATTCTGGTGGCTGAGATCCAGCAAGTCCATCATCAAATGCTGAATAATGGAAGCATCACGGTATGCTTCTCTGACCACTGCTGCATTCAACTGATTCACAAGGTCATCCTGCAAATTCACCATGCCCGCTGGCCTTGGTGCATTTGAGCTACTGCTCGGCATGTCTCCTGAGGCAGAGCCTGCTGATGCCGTCACTGGTGGGTCGTCGGCCTGGGAGTCTGACTCTGATTCCATAGCCTCGTCTCCATCTGTATTTTGGCCACGCCCTCCACCAAATTGTTGGCGCACGCACCTCATGTAGTTATCTGCACCCATTGCATTGCGTGACACCAGATTGGCACGCTCAGCCGTGTACATGCATCTCCTCTCATCAGGGGTCAAATCCGTCAGACGTGTGAACCCTCCGAGTTCTACCAAGCCATGATGAACCGACTCAGAGTAATCACTCACCATAGTGATCTGGCCTTCGACATTTGCCACCCAACCTTCCAGTGCACTCAAGCTTTCCTGTTGGTTTTCCAGTCTCTGGTGTTGATTGCCATAGCATCGATCTCCATCAGCCAATTGATATGAATGGCTGGAGAGTTCCTCACTCACATGCTTTGCAAACTTCCACGCTTTGTAGATGAAACCGGCCCACAACAGAAAAAGCACTGCAATCCAGAAAAAGACCCAAAAGTGGCCATCATCATTGGATTGTACCACCATGTCTGCACTGCATTGCAAATCGTCTCCTTGGATTCCAGCACCTGCAACTGCACGAGGCTCAAGGCCTAGCACCATAATGACTCGGGCCACCGCCTTGGCCAATTTGCTGATTTGCGGTCCACCATTGTGACGCAAGCTTTGCTGTTCGAACTCTTCTTGACCAACTCGAAATTCACCATTGCCACTGTGTACTCCCACTTCATGGAGCAAAAGCTGCATGCGCTGCTTGGACAAAGGTTTTGTCCCAATATCAGCAATGTTCCAAGTTGTTGAGATCTGTGATACGTCCACAAAGGCCTGTCTCACATGGTCCTGTATCCAAAATATCTTTCCAGAAACATGTTTTGCTTTCCCTGTTCCCTGACGACTGATCAGCTGACGTGCTGACGAGGAGTCTGTCAGCAAGATGTGTTGGATCTTGGCACCAATCACAAACTCAAAGCACCTTCGAATGTAGATGCCATCGCTCAATGTTGATACAAGGGCATGGAGTTCTGCCTCACATGAACTCAATGATACCACACGCTGTGTGCGGCTCGAACCAAACATGCACTGACTGTTCATCACATGAAGGCCGCAGCTTGTAGACCTTCTGTGGCTTTTGTTACCACTCCAGTCACTGTCTGCATGTGACTCAAGGATCCAAGTCTTCTCCTCTGATGTTTGGCCTGGCACAGGCATCTCCAGAACAACACAAAAATCACCTGTGCCCTTCAAATAGCCAATGAGTTTCCTCAAACGCTGAAGGGAAACAGCTGTAGGTGAAGACATCTTTTGGGAAAGCTCCTTGACAACATACATGATGTCAGGACGATCACGTGCTAAATATAGGCACATGCCCACCACCGATCTGTAGTGGAAAGACTCTTCTGCAGAAAGCGGTTGTGAAAGATCTTCAAGCTGAATGCTGTTGTCACATGGCACCATTTGAAAGCGTACTTTTCCAAACCATTGTTCAAAAGACTGCACTAACTTGTCCACGCTAGTTCCAGAAACCAAAGCAAGACCATTTGGAATTCTCACCAGCTTGCGCTTGAGGAAGCTGATGGAACTACCAATGCCCTCAAGCTGAGATGCATTGACTGTGTAGCGTTCCTTGAGCTTTGGCAAAAACGTCTCTTTCCAGTATTTGCTGCTCCCAAGAAACATCACATCGCCCACGTGGATCATCAAGGCACATTTGGAATTCTTGCACAAGCAAGGCTGTTCTGCACTCCACTCCATGTGCAATTCCTTTGAAAGCAAGTCATGAAAGTGCCAAAACCAATTCTTTGCGCCCAATCTTTGCCGTGGTAAATTCTTGAGCAGGACAAAGTTGCCTGTTGGGAGAACAACTCGTTGTGGTTCCTGTTGGTCCACCATCAGAAAAGCATCCTTGATGTCGACCACACCAAGTGCACATGGATCTCCACTTGGTAGGCCTTCAGAGTTCTCCTCCTCAGCCAGGCGTCCCAGGTAGACAACTGGAAGAACATTCATCGTGTGACTTGATGTCGCTGGAGAGAAGGTGTCTGACCTCTTCTCCCGTGCAAACTCACGGGCCACCAGGCGTGAACGCCTGAGCCACTTCTTCCCTTGCTCGAAGGGTTTTAAGCGCCAATCGTGGACATGCCTGGTTGTCAGCTTGGAGTTGTTCTGAGGCCCATTGAAAAGCTCCTCCTCAATCATTACTCCCATGTTCTTCAAACGTTCAATTTCGACTTTGTCAGCCAAATCATCCACCCACGACGGAGGTTGTGGTGGCATGTCATCAATTGCATGATCACTCCACAATTCCATAGGCATCTGATCAACCTTCACTTGATCTTCATCCCACCATGGGTCTGCAGCATCAAACTCATTCTCAACCTGCAGATCAGCATCATAGTCGTCCATGGTGTAGAACTCATCATTGGCCACCTTGACACCCCTGATCATGTTGGAGTATTCAGCTGACAAACGTTCAATTCTCTGGCGTTTCTGTTCTGTCGTTCTGGCTTTCTTGGATTCATGATCATCTGGGACATCATCGTGCAAACGGGTTGTTGGACTCATCCTTGGGGTCGTTGGCTGCGCATTCCCAGCTACATCTGAAGGAGCTGAGGGCAAAGCAACAGGAGCAGTCTCACTTGCCACAACTGGTGTTGGAGGGCCATCAAAAACTGTGATCTCTGGCTCCTCCTCTGACATCTCGGCTTCAACTTCAACAGCTTCTGCAAAGGTCACTGCACCAGGAGCTTCGGCTGCAATTGCCTGTTTGTCCCAGGCCCATGCCATCATTCCAGCCAACTCTGCATCTTCTCGAGCCTCTTCTCGTGCTTTCTCACGCATGGCCTCACCTTCCTCATCGTATAGAAGGCTGAACCTTGAATGGTTCCCGTGGGAGGCTGAAGCTGGAGCCAATTGGTTCTTTGGCCCGCTTGGTGGGGACAACTCGACCACCAAGACCCGTTTTGAACTCCCATGAGGCATTCTTGAAACTCACATAGAACCCCAAGTGGCTCTTCCAACTTGTTGCAACTCTGCGCACAGACTTGGTCAACACGATGTTGTCACCATCGAAGCACACAAAGCTGTCCTGTGCTTCCACCTTTCCAAGGAAAATCATGCGCCTCCAACTGGCATCACCCTTGTTGGGCCCACGCACAAAACCGAAGATGGGCTCCCCATACTGGCAAATAGAGCCTGCATAGCCCTTGCCATACACCAGTTCATATGGAGTCGCGCCTCGATAAGGGGCATATCGATTGAGAAGCCAGCGAGCATGTCTCATACACCAGCTCCACAGTGCACTGTTGGTTGAAAATTTCATGTTGAGCTTCTCAAACAATGAAAACATCAAACTGCCAGTCAATCCACGGATCCTGGCAATGCAGTTCTCTGCCAGTGCATTTCCATGTGAATATGGTGGTGGTGTGCTACTTCGTGTGGGTAGTCCCATTCGTAAACGTGTGTCCACAACCAGTTTCAAAAGTTGGCGGGCTGTTGGCTCATTGTCAGCCCGGTACACAACCTCTGTGTACCCCAACAACTGTGGAAATGAAACCAGTTCTTGGACCATCAAGCTGTACTGCCCTTTGCAGCGCACTGGAACACACCCCAAGAAGCCCGTTTGGCTGTCAATGTACACTAATGCCACCATAGTTCCAACCTGTTCACCCTCTTGATCTGACATCGATTTTGTATATGCAAAGTCAAAAGAAATGCATGGCACTGAAGAAGCAGCGGTTTGATTGTCACGGGTCTGCTTGTCAGCCCTTGCACGATATGACACGCAAGCTGGGCACCATGGTTTGTAAGGCAGGTGAGTCAAATTGTGCTTCTGAACTTCCTTGTCATTTGGGGCCTCTGCCAGTGGTGGTGCATTGGGATCACGCTGAAGATTGGTATCCAGCCTGTGGGCTACAGCATCAATGAGTTCAAGCTGCTGCTGCTTGAGAAAATTGACGATACGTTTGTAACATCGATCTTTGCCACCACTCTGAGACAACTTGACAAATCCACACGCATTGCGCAAGTCTGCAAGTTTGCTCTGGATTGTCAACTCAACACCATTGACCATAAGCTTGTCCTCGTCAAATGGCTCAATGATATATGCACCTGCTGCAACAGCTTCTGGGATGTCGACTCCTTCTAGCTCATCTTCTGGAGCCATGACACCTTCAGCAAAACCATCTGCACTCCCTGCAGCTCCAGAGCTCTGCAATGCAACCTCATCATCATCACTTGCAAAGTAAAAACCCATGAGTCCCGGGTCCTTCTCCACGTCAGTCACCACTGGTCACCACTGTGATAACGTCACGAGGTCCATAAAGCTGATGAAAGCTGGAACTGAGATCTATGATTGATCCAACATGCTCGCATAACTCCATAACCAGCCAAGAGTCTTGATCTTTCACCCTGCAGTAATCGAAAGTAGCCCGGAACAAGAAGAATGTGATGACATCGCACAGTTAGACATCCGTGAACTCTCAGCTCGCCATTATGAAGCACTGGCAGAAGTGCAGCAGAAATCTGACGAACTGCAGCGGAAATCTGAAGAACTGTTTCAAGCACAATCAAGAGCATGGCGCCTCACCAAGAAGCTCAAAACTATGCAGAGTGCCCAAACAAGCCTGACGTCCCCTGCAGAAGCGATGTCAGGCATCCAAATGGAGAAATGCGACTAGCAGGCTCCGTAAGGCTATGCTGAGCAGAGGGATTTCCCGCGTTACTCATTTTCCCTCTTGATATCCTGCAGTTGATCACTAGATTGGAGTGTGACCGACAGTAAAACACTGACCGTGCTGCGCAGCCCCTCGTCATTCGATCTCGTTGTTTTGTCAGATGCAATCTCAACACTTTAAGAAACCAACTAAACCGAACCGGATCAACAGCAGTTGCACGGATGCAGATATCTTTTTTTTTGACCGGCGCCCTGTGCCTTTCGGCGGGTCGCGGCACTTGAGACTTCCTCGTCTACCACGTCACGATCGCGGCCCCGTACCCGGGGGGAATCGATCCGCGGCTAGCTGTCTATGCACGGTCCTGAGACGGGCATTATACCACTTCGCGACGAGATCGCCTGGACACCTCTGTGCAGATATCAACTCGGAGTCGGAATATACACCGTCCAAGCAGCAATCAACGGCATGGACGGAGGCAAGCGATCCTATGCAGCCGAAATGGATGGACATGTGCTGGCCTACATCATGCACGCAGTGGGCGGGTTCCCGAGAAGTAACGCCCCTGCCCGGGATCCTGTTTTTCGATGCCTAGCGAGTAGAGCCCACCATGAACATCCCATCCAACCTTCCAAGTGCGCAGGATGCACGGAAGAAGACACCCTACCCTCTTCTCCGGTGTCCCCAAGGGTTGACCAAGCCAAGGCACAATTCTTCTTCGGCAGGATCATCTTGTGAGTCGGGATTAGGCGGACACCACTTCTCATCCTCCAAAGAAACTTCAGCAATGAAACTTCAGCATTGGCATCTTCATATTTAAGCAAAGACAAGCCGTGCGCAATGCGAAGGTCTTGCTCACCGATGATGCCTGACAGAAGTTTTGTTCGGTACAGCTTTCTTCCAGATTATAAACATAGTCTTGGCGAAGAAGGAGATTTTGTGCTTCACTGCGACTCTGCGGTTCTTGAGAAGGTGTGCTGGCTCACCTGGTTTTGCTGTATCCATGCGCTGCATGTCTGCACTTGAGTGGCCGCTCTGTTGGTCTGCCAGGCTGAGCAAAACAGCGACGGGTACCATGGCTGGATGTACTTTTGAAAATGCAACTGCAGGCACGCTTTCTGTTATGCTTGGGCTAGTTTTAGGAATCACACCGCGGACAAGCAAAAATCCGCCCACACCGCTTTGGCGGTGAAGGCGTGCTTATTGGGGGGCAACAGCAAGCAGCAACACTAAATGCTCAATGACATTTGTTAATATAACAGTCGCTATATCAGCTTTAGCTGGGGGGGGGGCAAAAACGGTTTCGCACCGAGACCAGAATACGGTGGTGTTTTCGACATTTTTCGAGGATTTTTGGGTGTCTGAGCGCAAGAGGGTATTGAAATGGAATTTTGGGTCATTTTGGTAGCTTTCCGGCAATGGAAAAACGGCCAAAAATGAAAAAAACATTGTACATAGCAAGATTTTGCAGGGTTTTTGGATGCCAGAGCATTGAAAACACTGCAAAAACAAGTGTTTTGGACTGACGTTATAGCAAAAAACGTGTAAATTACCGTATGCTTGACTGGAAACATTACAAAAACACTGTCAAAAGCAATGTTTTGGAAGGATTTACTGCCTTTATGGCAAAAAACGTGTAAATTACCGTCTGTTTGACTGGAAACATTGGAAAAACACTGTCAAAAACAATGTTTTGGAAGGATTTCTTATATATATGTTGGAGTTGGCTACCGGCATTGGCAACATGGAAAAATTGAAGAAAACACTGTAAATAGCGGTATTTTCAACGGTTGGGGAGATAAGGGAATTGGAAGCATTGTCGAACATGATGTTTTCGACCGGTTTTATGGCGACAAAAGTGTAAAGTACCGTGCTTTGAAGGAAACCATTGCAAAAACATGGAAACACATTCTAAAAACATCTTTTGTAACCACAAAGCCTGCGGAAATTGCGCACGTATTGGTCCATGCTTCTTGCATGCAACTGTTCTTTGCACAAACTGAGTGTTTCAGTTTGGAGTAGTTTTCAACTAGCAAACAGTTACACATGGCTATGTATAGGGGGTTGAGTGCACTGTTCACATCTCTATACCCCGCCTTTGGGTTTTGAGTGGTTGTTCACTCATATCCCAAACTAGAGTGAAATTACCTACGGTAAAACACAGACTAGTTCAAACCAAAATCCAAGAGGACATCGTGTATGTCCCATTGCATATGGGCCTTGGATTTGCTATTGCAAACAACAGCTTGTATCACTTTGAAACATTGCTATGTGAAACGGTCAACATGAGATCAGGTTAGCTCATGTCTGACTCCCTCTGCAAAGCGGAAATCTTTTGAGCTCAGCAAGATCAAGTTAACTTGCTGCAGCTATGCCTCACCCAGCAGGATCAGGTTAACCTACTGCGGTGGTTCATTTCTCTCAGCATCTCCAATGTCTTCGAGATACTCACGGAAATCAAGTCGATGGGAAGCTTGGAGTAGCTGTTCCCCATTGACTCGCATCATGGCTTCGTCGTGCCATTGTTGCCACAGCTCACCATCTGACACCTCATGGCGTTCCAGAAAGCTATACCTGTGTCGTTTCTCCTCAATTGTTTCTGGTCCATCTGAGTCTGATGGGTCTGTAGCTGCTTCTCCTTCTGGTTCACTTTCATTCGATTCATTTTCATCTCCAACATCTCGCTCTGAACTTTGTTCTCCATGAACATCATGCCAATAAGCAGGGTCTGAAACTTCAGATACCGTCGGCTGTTGGTACCTTGTAAATCTTCCCTCAGCAGATTCTATCTGTTCTCCATCGCTGTCAAGTTCAGCCTCACGCATTTGTCTCACCTGATTTGCTGCAATATCAAATGCAACAGCTCCTTGTGCACATTGTTGAATCACCATTGACTCAGTCAAATGAGCACGTGGGGAAAATTCATCATCAGTGAGGTCTGTCAACGATGCAAGATTGTCAGCCATATTGCGCTGCTCATCTGCTGAAAGACCACGCACACAAAGTTTCAGCATATCCTGCAAACCGGATTTCCTTTCATTGTTTGTCATCATTCTGTTGCCTCTCACCACACGTTTGTGGCATCGATCAAACATCCAATAAAGAATCCCTTCTGGCCTGAATGAACTGCTTTCAAATAGTCCTGGGTATCGGGCTCCAAGACTTCGAGGATTCATAGGATATCTGCTCGGAGGCGGTTCACTTCCAGGTTCAACATCTCCATCATTGGACCTCGATCGGCTTCTGTTCATGCCTGATCCAGGAAACATAAATACCACATAGAGCATGGCCATGACGAAGAATACTGTAAATATCAAAGCATGGATTGGGCTCAAAGCATCGTGACACTGACCCAAGGCTTCGAATGTTCGTGATGCAATACCACGAAGTGAAAATCCATCGGCCATCCCTACAAGGCTGCAAATGGAGAGAACCCTAAGAAACTGCTTTGCAAATCTGTTTGACTTGGAACATGAAACATTGTCTATTCCAGTGTCCATTGTCTCACGGATCATCTTGACTTGCTGTTTGAGAAGTTCTTTGGATTCCATACGTGAAAATTCATGTTCACCAACTGGTTCATCATCAACAACAAAACCAAGAAGAAAAAGTAAACTGTTGAAGCGATCCCTGTTGAGGCTCTTGGTGTTCAAATCAGCCAAGTTGTAATTGGTCTTCACCTGTTTGAGGATCATCTCGGAAGACCCAGTCTTTTCCTGCAGCCAAAGCAAACGTCCATGAATATGTCTGAGACGTCCAGCTCCCAATTTCTTTGAAAGCATTCTGACAGCAGCATTATCTGTATGCAATGTGATTGGTTTGATCTTTTGATTTGTGAGAAAGCTAACCACGTGATGAAGAAATAGTGAGTCACATGCCGCTGATGTGGCTGCATACCATTCAGCCTCTGTTGAGCTAAGGGATACGCACTTCTGTGTCCTAGAAGTTGACCAAACAACCAGTCCATTGATCAAATGCACAGCTGACGATGTGGATCTGCCTGACCAATCTGAATCCGTGTACGTTTCAATGCAATTCAAATCATTTTCACTTTCACTTTCACCACCATGCAATACTTGCTGAAAAGTGGAACCCCGCTGAGTCTTTTTCATCCTCAAAGCAAAATTCTCACTGTATTTCATGTAGCCGACAAGACGGGCTAGATCACACCAAGCACGTCGTGTGGGTTGCTTGAGAGATGAGGCCAATGTCTTTGTTGCGTATTGCAAATCAAAGCGCTCTTGACTCACATACATTGCTATGCCCACAAGGCTTCTGAAAACTTCAGCCATTTTCTGAGGAAGCAACTCATCCAGTTTTGGATCATTTGCAGGGTTTCCAGGAGAGCACGGTGTCTTTGCCAACTTTGCTGGTCGTCCATTGGCTTCAGCAAACTTTTCATAATCGCACAAACATGCTTTGCTTCAGGATACACTGTGATCTGAGTATACCCAGCATCAACCACATGGTAACGCTTGAGAAATTCGAAAGTACCACCAGTTGCACGGCTTACCACTGTTGAACTCAGCTTGAACCTTTTCTCCAGCTCAGGAAGAAAGCAAGAGTTTATCCAGCCTTCATCACCCATGAATAGCACATCATCAACGTGTAAAACCATTGCAACTTTGTTGTCAACCTTCAGCACGCAAGGTTGTTCAACGCAAACTTCTGCTTTGAACAAGGTTTTCAACGTGTCAACAAAGTATTGATACCAAAGTTTTGCAGCATCCCGTTGCCCGGGAAGGCACATCAAAATCACCAGTTCCATGGACCCAAGTTTTACAACTCTCGGCATTGGTTGGGGAACTTGGAGAAAAGCATCTGCAACATCCAATGTGCCTAAAATGCTGTTGGGTGCAAAGCCATCTGACAATGCAAGAGCTGGGAGGTTATCTTCACTAACAAACCACAAGACGGTGGAGAAGAATCATAAGTCGTATATTTGATATAACCGGTATATATATTATACCAAAACCACATATACCATAACAAAAATTAATCAATACGCCGGATACGAAAACGCACTCGCAAACGAAAACGCAAATCACACTTTGCCACTGAGTACTGCTTTCACATGAACACAAGTGAAAAAATTTCGATCCGACAAATGAAATGATAACATGCACAAGTGAACATGATGCCAGGCTCCCTTCTTTTTTCGCGGTCTGGTTTGAAGCAAAGTCGGGGCAAAGTCTGCAGGTCGTATGTTTTGACCCTGGTCTGCAAATCTTGTTTTTGCGTCACCACAAAGTAGCAGACATTGGACTGCTTGATTGGGTTATGTTTTCCGGTGTCTTGCTTCCGGTGTACCCGTGCAAATACCCCAGCGTTTGGGTGGGTGAACGCAGTGACAGTAGGGTGGGTAACGCTGCCCTTTCAAAAAGGGTGGAATTCCCACCCACCCTCCCTTGAAATGTAAAACACCAAATAAAGAGAATTCACATGTGACATGTGAGGTTCAACTGATGTTTCAGATTTCAGCAAGGGAAAAGGTTTCAGTTTAGAATTTTTTTTTGTCTTGTTAATTTGTTCACATTGGAACAAATTTTTGTTGTCGTGAAAATAAGGCATTCATCTTTGATTCTCAAAGAGGTGTTGCTTATCTTCACTAACAAACCACAAGACGGTGGAGAAGAATCATAAGTCGTATATTTGATATAACCGGTATATATATTATACCAAAACCACATATACCATAACAAAAATTAATCAATACGCCGGATACGAAAACGCACTCGCAAACGAAAACGCAAATCACACTTTGCCACTGAGTACTGCTTTCACATGAACACAAGTGAAAAAATTTCGATCCGACAAATGAAATGATAACATGCACAAGTGAACATGATGCCAGGCTCCCTTCTTTTTTCGCGGTCTGGTTTGAAGCAAAGTCGGGGCAAAGTCTGCAGGTCGTATGTTTTGACCCTGGTCTGCAAATCTTGTTTTTGCGTCACCACAAAGTAGCAGACATTGGACTGCTTGATTGGGTTATGTTTTCCGGTGTCTTGCTTCCGGTGTACCCGTGCAAATACCCCACTGACTCAAGTGCGACGGCAAGACCACCTGCTTTTGTTTGGCTTGGGAAAGCCAGGGTACATTGAAGGAAAGGCGAGAGGCATCATCGGCTGGATTACTGTGCGAAGGCACTCTGCCGAACCAGGGCAACAAGTGCAACAGTTTCTCAATTTTTACAAACTCATTGATCATCCCCATAGCTGGAGGCGTGGCTCCGTCGGCTCTAACCAGTGCGCTATGAGCTGCATTGTTGTCCAAATAAAACACCACGTGGCTGCGGCATAGAAGCTTGGCCCATAGCTTTATCGCCAGGAGCACCGGCAGAATTTCAAGCTCATAAATTGGGTGTTCAGAAAATTCCAGGAATTGATTCATCAACGAACTCGGAAGCGCAAGGCCAAAAAATTCAAGGGAGCGCCCCCATTCATCCACCAGCAACCCACCTATGGTACCTGGTGTCTCTGAGGTCGGTTCATACGCACCATCTGTGAAAACAAAAAATGTATTGCAATGCGACGTTGAAAGCTGCACCGGCTTGGCGCGGGTCAACTCTTCCATCAAGAAACTTACAGCTTTGGTCAGTTGCTCAGTCTTGGCTATGGACTTGACCTTCATTCTGGCATGTCTGGAAATAACCCGCACTGCAGCATTGAGTTCACGGCCAAAGACATATGAATTGAACCATACCAAACGGCCATGCAACTTCTCAAGCGCTTTGACATCTATTTTTTCTTGTTCTAGCACCTCTCGTAGACTTTCCAGTAATTCAGCACATCGTTTGTCTGTATGGCCCAAAGTGAATGAGCCCTCGTGTGAACTAGTCAAGTCCACTACCAGACCCAAAGTCTTGAAAACCTTCGTGAAGTCTGGGGCCTTTGGCCCTGTCGCCGCAAACTTTACTCCCAGCAATTTCAAGAGCGATTCCACGCAAAAAGTCACCTCTGGGGCGGCCCCTTCGGCACACACTGCTGTATAGTCGTCAAAGAAGTTGGTCCAGACCAGTCTCAAACCCACAGTACCTATATATTTAATAGAGGCTGCTATACGCAAGAACGAAGAAACTGAGGCAGTGGCCCCAAAAGGAAGTGACTGTACTGCAAAGAATTTCACATCGCCGTCCGGGTGCTTCTGGGCGATCCTCAAAGATTGCTGGTGTTCCAAGTCCACTCCAAACTGCTTATAAGCACTTTTGAGATCAAACGTACGCCCCACAAGGTTTAATCCAGGCTGTGCTCCAGCTTTAAAAATGGTTACCAGAATGTTTGCGGCCAACTCGTCCACGGATTCAACTCTCAGCCTCTCTGCC
The DNA here is from genome assembly GCA_947184155.2 of Cladocopium goreaui. Taxonomy (NCBI): domain Eukaryota; class Dinophyceae; order Suessiales; family Symbiodiniaceae; genus Cladocopium; species Cladocopium goreaui. Next base: position 45,590 of record CAMXCT020001268.1, on the reverse strand, counting down.
ATGCCTACCGTCTGGTTTACGCCAGCAGCTGTGAAATCATCAATGAGCCGAAGTTTGCCCCCTTGCAGTAGAGGAAAACGCTTGGCAACATGAACAACGCGCAGGTCGTCGACTTCACATGGTTTCAACCACCCACGGTCGATTTCCGTTTGGGTCTCATCCCAAGCAGGAAGGTCCAGATCTGTGACCGCCGCTTGCCGCAAAGAGTCGACTACTGCATGGTTAATGCCCAGTGCTATGCCCTTGAGCTGCTGTACCGTCATCTCCGGAGGTCTGACATTTTGTTGGAACACACCTGACTCTTCAACCCATCCAGTCATAGGAAAACCATTAATAATCTCCTGTATGATCTTGGCATCTGGGTACTCCAGCTCAGCAAGGATCTCTTTCCAAAGCAAGAGGCGTTTGCCCTCGAGTACCCTTTGCAAATGCCCCGGCAGGGAGCGGTGCAACGCATCCTCATCTCCTTGAAGCTCTTTGGCCCTTTGCATCCATTTCTTAAGAAAAGCAGTTCTGGCCAACGTCACCTGGTTCTTATTGCCTATCAACTGATCCACTGCCTCAGAAGCTTGTGAATCCAAACGGGCCAGCAAAAAACGTGGGTGGCCCAACGCCACTGCGGCTTCTATAACTGTTGTGGGTCTCTCGGCACCCCCACCTTGATGAGTTCAAAAGTCTCACCATCCAAAATTTCTGAGGCCATCTTAGCATGTGGGGTGGCCAAAAACACGTCCCGACTGAACCCCTGCTGCACCTGACGTGAAATAATCTTTGATCCCTTGGGGCTATTGTGGTCCAGCACAAAGGTCTGGGCAGCCTTAAGGCTGACCGCAAATTGCAAAACGTATCCAAATTCAGAAACGATTGGGCGCATTTTTTGTTGTCTTGGTTGAGTTGTAAACAGCTGTCGTTTTCCGACCATATTGTCATGCTGCAGTTGCTGTAACAAGTCATCATCTGGCCCAAGGTGCCTGGCGATGGCCTCTTCCAAGAAAATACTGGCCATTCGAGTACAAAGGAGCATTGGATATGCAGCTTCCTCTTTCGTAGGGTAAACCCACTTTCCATCCAAAAAACGCGGCCTCCAAGATTGGTGGACATGCTGCTTGTCACACTCCAACCCTAAGGCTGCAAACAAATTGACTGCCGGCTCTCTGGGGTTAAAAGACCATAACTTTGTAGCCTTGTCCCTTTCACCTCCATGCATACAACTGTGAAAGCACGTGAAATGACCGTGAGGCACCTTGTTGTATAGCCTCTGCATCATCGATGTGCACCAGTACAAAGAATTTTTGGGGTTTTCGATTGACACTGACACCCCAAGGTCCAGCAGAATCAAAATAAGATCCACCGCTGCATTGTAAGACTTGTTGGCAGCCTCCACTCGCGCTGCTTCAGATTCATTTAAATTGTCCAATCCATCTGGCTTTTCATTTGAACGCAATGGCCTAGGCTGCCTATGTGCGGGCAACCCAGGCACTGGCCTTTCCCTGGCCCTAGAGGCCGTGCCGCAGCTAGGCGCAAAATGCGCATGCACCAAACGATGTCTCTCTGCTCTGACCAGTTGCTCCAAAGTGGAAAAATGATTTGCATCGCACAAGTCATATTTTGCAACAACTGCGTTCTCTGCCCTGTTGACATCTTTGTCAACTGAAAGTGCTTGCAAACCGAGCCCGCGACAAGCTTTGCTGAGCCGGCAAGTTCCGGCAAAAATTTCTAGGACCAAACCCGTTCCCTTGCTGCACATGTCAACGCCACTTGAGTGAGGTGTGGCATCCTGTGTCTGATGATGGGATGCAGATTGAACCTTTTTTCACATGCAATGTTTGGAAAAACTTCTGCCTTTGGAGAAAGACCGGCTGTATCCGGCCTTGTGTCACCTGCAGGAAGTGGACTTTGCTCCTGACTTAGTCAACTGGAGCAATCTGCTGCACCAGGACCAGGCTTCAAGCACTTCATGCATACGTGCATCCCGAAGCGGCATCGACCATTCTTCACTGTGTTGTTACAACCCTTTTTTAAATTGCGGTGCCAACAAATGGGTTTTCCATCAGCTGTCTTGGATGTCAAACCTTTCAACTCAGGTGGCATCTGAGGAGTGGGCTTTGCAAGATTGCTCCTGGGTTTTTTCGGAGCTGGCTTATCACCTTGGTCCTCACTAGGTCTCTTCGGCGTCTTCGGTGATGGTTGCTGATGCTTCGGGTAAGCAATGAGATGTACGTTGATGCGTGGATCATGCATCAATCTTTTGAAGGTGCGATCCAACGGGGGCTCCTTTCCCACCACAGGTTTCAAAGACTCTGAGTGCTCGGCCGCCAAAAGGGAAAACATCTCACGGTCTGCCCTGAGGATTTGCGTGACACTCACTGCCGCAAAGTTGGCCGGCGCATCTGACACCAGGACTGCCATGAGTTTATCCAGCCAAAGTTGGCACAACTCCCATGAAAGTAAATTCAACATCTCGAAAGCCAAGTGTCGCCTCAACAAAGCGAAGTACAGTTTCAATTCAGTACTTGTGTCAATGTCACCCATGGCATTTGCAACGTTGGTCTTAAGGGCCCCCTGTTCCCAAGTCAAAATTTGCTTTGTCTTTTGCTTGGCCTCACTCTGTATCTCATGCTCCCTCGAATGGCATTTCGAAGGGTGTATATACACTATGGCTCCAGTCTCAATCAAATTGTAAACCTGGTCAATCAAGTGATGTGAAGGCTGTTGATCCGGTCTGTGCGACAAACCTGTGATCCTCCTCTTTTGAGATTCCAATCTATTCTGCTTCTCAACAAAAGGCAACTTACGCACAGGCTCGGACGGGTCTGATGAAGTCACCCGGGTTTTCATGTCAGCCATCAAAAAAGTGCACGCTTCAAAGTGAAGCCTCCTAATGTTTGCAGTGTTGCCCACAGTGGTGTCTCCTCCATGGATTTTTGCTGCAAGCTTTGACAATTCTGAATCATTGACCTGGTTCTGTGGAGACCCCAGTGCAAACGCTAAAGTGGAGAAAGAAACAATGTCCTGACCTTTGAACTTGGCAAACAGGCCCGATTCCAACTCGTCACAGCGTCTCTGAAACGCCACTTCTGATTCTACCAGTGCCATGGTCACGCAGGTGCAAATTGAATTGCAACAAGCAAGGAAAATAATGACAATGCCAGTGGAATTGGACATGCATGAAAATAAACATGAAAAACAACACTGCAAGCAAATGAATCTTACTGCAACGGCTGATCTGAGGTTTGGACCGCATTTGTTCGTTGAATGCATCAGTCAACCTATGATTGAACTTCTTTTCGACTTAGGCTCATGCTGTGTCATGTTCATGACTAGAGCCACGCACAACATGTTAGTGCAATTCACAACCCAATGTGTGATGCGCCAAGTGCACTGCCACCAACTAAGTGTCTACATGTTTGACACTTGAATGAAGTGACGCACATGGTCAATGGAAGGGCTCCCAGAATCTTCCTTTTTTTCCGCACAGGCAAAATGCCTAAACTGCATGGTCAGCAGCTGAGCCAGCACGCGTGTTGTCTGGCCTTTGCACGACCAACCTAGGGCCTAGCGCATGGCCAGCAGAGCGCCAGCACTTTCCACAGCAAGGTGTGTCCCACCTCAAACGGCTGGTCTGGGAAATTTCATGTTTTGCCCCAGCCATCCGGCCACATTGAAAGACCCGTTGATGGTCCTGCTCCATCAAGTGCAGCATGCGACTCTTTGTATGCTGGTAGAGCTTGAAGCCTGGTGGTGCTTTGGGCACTGTAACTTCCCTCCCACACTTTGCTGAGGCCACTCCATCTTCGTCTGAACTGGAGTCCGTGTCCAGCTCCACTTCCGGCTGCTGCTCTGGAAAAGCCTGAGGCTCTGGCAGTTCAACTTTGACCACCTCCTCATCACTAATCTCAACTGTGTCCGGTGCCAAGGGGGCTGCAAACTCCTGCGCGACCTCCTGAAAGTACCCAGAACGTGTTGCATCGGGCACAAAGGTGCCCAACCGTATATCCAACAGCATGCGACACAAGACCCTGAGAGGTTCTGCAAGCGCATCTCTCGAGTATCGTATCACTGATTGCAAGTGTGACACATGGCCCCCCAAAATTTCCCTCACAGTCAAGTCTGCTCCATATTTTGCCAAATAAGACAGCGTGGTAGCTTTGGCGCTGTGTGAAGACACACGACGCTCACCCACATCGATGCACCTCCTATTCAGCAGGAGCTTGATCCATCCAGATACCTCTCTTGTCGAGATTGGCCTCTTTGTTGGGTCTCCCGACATGTCAGGAGCAGGCATAAGTGGAAAACCATCTGACAAAGGGGCCCCCACAGCATCACGCACGCTGAGCCATACTGAAGCCCAATTTTCAAAGGAAACTCCAACCGCTGGTGCTACAGCTGACAACAGGCCTCCACGCCAGGCGTTTGCCGCCTTCGTCTTGTAGTCGCTGATTGAAAGCTCCAAAAACTCAGGCATGTTCGGATCAGGGTCTGCCAGTAGCAAGCTTGTGTGCTGCATATCTGACCACCTGGACCTGGTGTACACGCAGCACAAAAATGCTCCTGCCATGTTGCGGTCCCACAAGTTTTCAGTTTCATCCAAAAGAATGTCATGTAGTGCTGCTAGTTCACTCACTGTCAACGGCGATGCTTGTTGCTGAGGCCCTGCAACTGGCATCTTGGCGGCCCCAAGACAACGTTTCGAAAGCAAATCAATGACTCCAGTTAAGCCCACAACGTGTTCCATAAACCTGACAGACTCCACAACTGCAGCCAGTCGAGACTGTGGCGCGCCTGAGTCCCTCTGCTCATTCAAAAAGGAATAAAAGTCAGACTCCACCCCAGGCGCTGCAATGGCCCTGGACCGTAGGAAAGTCATGTACCTTGTGATGGAATTTACCCTCTTCAGCAGTGTCAACGGCGACCTGGACCCAATGACATCCCTCATCATGGTCATCTGCTCTGCTACCGATTGCAATGCCGCCAACTGAAAAACCAACTGGAAACTGGTTGGAAACATGATGACCACATCAAACCAACGCTTAAGCGCTGTATCCAGTTTTGCATCATGCATCTCCTGCCAGGTTGCCACATCTGAGGCCATAACCACCTGTTGCCACGATTGAGGCACCGGTTCCAGTCTGCGAGATTTCTCAACCGGCTGCTGCGCTGGTGCAAGGTCAGGCAACTGCACTACTGGAGGTCTTACCAGTTTTGGAGCAACAACTGATGAGGCACGATCACATTGCCCAAAAATATCATTCCAAATACCACACTCCCACGGAAATTTCAGTGTTGACGGTGGATCCAAGGTATGCCATGCTCTGTCCAAATGACCATTGAATGCATCCACATCAAACACATGCAAGGCCTCCCATGACGCGCCTGAAGAGCCAGCCACTGGTCCATCAGGGTCAAAACGACTCTCAGGTGGCACGTCCGAAAAACCAGCTCCAAAATCATCCAAACAAGCTGAACCATGTCCATCTGAAGCTTCATCACCCAAACCAAACAGACCAGACCCCGTAGATTTCCCCTGATTAAAAAGGTCATGATCCTCTTCTGGGAAAGAAGTCATTAACAGCCTGCTGCGATGAAACACTTGGAGTGTCCACTTGTGTCCAGGTTCCTGTTACAAGCTGGATGGCAGATGCTGAGCAACCAAACGCACGCAAGTCTGTGTTTGTTCCTTCTGGTGTATACAGAAATGACAGAATGTTGTGCTGTATGAGGATTGCTGAACCTGTACCTGCCAAAACGTAGGAACAATCACCTGAAGTTGACTGCAAATGACGATATGGTAACAACGGTGTGAACCTTGGTGGCCTCTGTTGCATAGGCTGTATTCACAAAGTCCAAATCCAAGCAATGAAAACCACGAATGCAGTGCAAAAACCTGAAAACGCAGAAAGAATACAAAGCCGAACTGGAAATGGATGTTGTGCAATGGGTTGGAAAACCACTGGTGACTGCAAAAGCACGCGACCACGTGCTGCAGCTCGGCCCATTGCAACGCTGCCCTTTCAAAAAGGGTGGAATTCCCACCCACCCTCCCTTGAAATGTAAAACACCAAATAAAGAGAATTCACATGTGACATGTGAGGTTCAACTGATGTTTCAGATTTCAGCAGGGGAAAAGGTTTCAGTTTAGATTTTTTTTTTGTCTTGTTAATTTGTTCACATTGGAACAAATTTTTGTTGTCGTGAAAATAAGGCATTCATCTTTGATTCTCAAAGAGGTGTTGCATATGCCTTGTTAGAAAAAAAACATTAGTGGCCTGAAGGACAACCTCTTCTGTAGCAGCAAGTGCCAGGTAGGTACGCAGGGCACGTCTTGTAACTATCTCGAGAAATTTCCTCCTGCAAAGTGACTTTAGGACATTCGAAGACTAAAGGTTTGGACTATCAAAGCACAATCTTAAGCGACTGAAACAAACCTACAAACTGAACCCCGGTTTTCCAAAAGATGATTCCCAACACAATGAAAACATGATGGTCACAACCCCATACTTTCATATGAAACATAAGCTCTATAGCGGACACGAGTCCATCGATCTTGAGCCTGTGGAGTACCTGATCGAAACCATTCATAACCCAACAAGTGCATGCTCTTTCTTTGCCGCTGGTTTGCCCTTGTAATTGAAGTTCGTCTGGTTGGAGCGTTGTTTTCTAGTCTGGTTGGTATCATGCTAAAGTACCGACATGTTCTCAATACGTCTTGTAGTTGAAACAAGGAACATAGCAAAGAACTTTCGAATCGACCGCTTTATAACATTGTCAACTGTCATGAAGGCATGCTGCAGTGACCTCACACTTTTACACATGGGGGATGAGCACTCTGGCCGGACGGCCTGGGTTAGGCCCGGCGAGGTTGAAACGAAATGTCTCTGAAGCGAATCCTTGTTTCGAACTCGAGGTGCTTGAGGGTGGTATGTGGGTGGGCGTTCAAGCGCCGGTGAGAAATAAAAAGGTCCCACCACACCCACCCTGGATCCAAAAGGCAGCGTAGCAAGAATCAAATGAGCATGCCCACAAACCACGTTTGTTGTTCATTCCTGTTTGACTATTCGATCACTGCGTGAACTGCATCGTCAACTGTCATGAAGGCATGCTGCAACGACCTCACACTTTTACACATGGGGGATGAGCACTCCTCCCCCACTTCCAGTGCTTCATCACCGCTGTGTAGAAACTCCAAGACTTTGACAAAGGCTTCCATCGCTTTCATTGTCACATTGCAGCAATCCAACAAGAGGCCATGCGCAACACCCCTTGAAGGATAATCACTCAAGTTACATTCAGTAGGATCTCTTGCAAACCAAGTACGTGACCCACAAAGCGCCTCCAACTTCAAGTGATATGCCATAAGCTTCTGAGCAATAGTCCCTGCAGCCGATGCCTTTACCAGAGAAAAACGCACACCATCGTTGTCTCCAAAGTGCACAAGAAACTCATCGCCTTGACTGCCAGACCAAAGACTCAATGCTAAGACTGCTGCCAACAATTCAAGCTCGTATATTATAGTGACCTTTTCCTTTGACCCAAGCTTTGCACACTGTTCAGCACCCAAAGAAAAACCAAACCATGCAGTGACCTGGGCTTCTGCATTATTTCCTCATTACCAAAGCGCAGCACAAGCCGGCAAGACACAGATGTGATTTCAGTATATCTTCTGACATGGTAGTTTATTATATGTATGTTAATCATATATAGATCGCCGCGCTATGCCGGGTTACGTCGTGCGCCAACGAAATCGAAACATCGAAACACGTCAGCAAAAATCAAACATGCAAAACTGACAGCAAAAATTCGACAAACCACGCACTTGCAACACTGACATGTTGTGTCAATCTGAGATGAACTGCACCAAACGATTCCTATCAGCAGCACCTTTTTTCATCGAGGACGATGGGGAAAGATCTCAGGATTGTATGCTGGACGCCTGTGAAGGTAGGCTTTGGTTTCCAGTACGAGGCTACGCGTATGCGTAGTTTGTGAAACAGTAGGATTCGACAAAGAACAAAAGGGTGGGAAAAAATTGGGTGGGAATTCTTTGTGAATCCTCATAAAAATGTTTGAGGAAACCTACCCACCCACACCTTGAATGTTCAAAGTAGCGGTAACATATAACTTAACATCAGAACAGGTTGATGCAAGTGACACCGCAGGATGCATAGATTTGATCACTTGTGATGAATGTTTGTTTTGGCAAGCAATTTGTGAAAAAATTTGGAATGCCAAAAAATATCACAGTGTTTGTGATTTAAGAGTTGTCTGAAAATAAATTGTCAGATTGCTTCAGACAGACTCTAGAAAAAATGCCAGAGGCTTGAGCAGCTTTTTTGTGAGCTTGGACAGCATCACAAAAATTTGTTTGCTTTGGAAATAAGGCTTTCATCTTCTTCGAGTTTCAGCTTATTTCCTCATTACCAAAGCGCAGCACAAGCCGGCAAGACACAGATGTGATTTCAGTATATCTTCTGACATGGTAGTTTATTATATGTATGTTAATCATATATAGATCGCCGCGCTATGCCGGGTTACGTCGTGCGCCAACGAAATCGAAACATCGAAACACGTCAGCAAAAATCAAACATGCAAAACTGACAGCAAAAATTCGACAAACCACGCACTTGCAACACTGACATGTTGTGTCAATCTGAGATGAACTGCACCAAACGATTCCTATCAGCAGCACCTTTTTTCATCGAGGACGATGGGGAAAGATCTCAGGATTGTATGCTGGACGCCTGTGAAGGTAGGCTTTGGTTTCCAGTACACCCGAAGCCATCCCCTGTTTCCTCAAAGTGTACTGGAATCTGGATTTTGGTTCTGCTGCAGTTCTGCAAGAAAGGATCGCTGAAATCCATACGCGAAGGCTTGTCTGAGGGGTTGCTGTGACTCGGCACGCGTCCGAACCATGACAAGATTCTAAAGCGACTCTCAAGACCAACAAAGTTTTTGGTAAACACTCTGGCAAACCTAGTTGCTCCAACACCCTGGATATACGCTGACCTGGCTGCGTCGTTGTCTAAATAGAAGACCACAGGTGATCCTGAAATGAAATGGCTCCAAGCACTGATGGCTAGAAGTGGAGGAAGGACTTCTAGCTCATATATTGGGTGTTGCGAATCAACCAAAAGTTTATCAAGCAAAGTTTGTTCAAGCTCTTCTCCAAAATATGATGTTGCCACGCCGCATGGGCTAATGAGAATGCCACCCACCGTTGCAGGACGGTCGGAGGCCGGTTCATAGGCTCCATCCGTGAAAATAATCCAAGCTGTACAAAGCGATTTATTGATCACCAACGGTCGGCTTTCAACAAGCAATCCCTGCAAACTTGCTAGAGCCCCTCGCAACTCCCCTGCCAAACGCAAGGTCTTCTCAGTGGAATGACACGCAAGTGAAAGAATTTTTACAGCATGATTCATCTTTCTTCCAAAAACAAATGCATTAAACCATACCAGTCTGCCATGTAGACGTTCAAGCTCCTTCGGAGTGGTGTTGCCTTTTGCTAACAAAGAGTTAATGGTCGTGACCAACTCAGCTCTGCGGCTCTCAGTGTGCTGTAAGCAAAAGCTCCCACTGCAGATATTCTTTAAATCGAATTCGAGACCCAGTGTCTTGAACGTCTCATTGAATGGGGGCGCTTTGTCCCCTTCAGTTGCAAAATCAAAACCAAGCATGCGAAAAAGCGCTTCAATGTAAAAGGTCACGTTGTCCTCTTCGGTATCAGTGCATATGGCAGTGTAGTCATCAAAGAAAGCAGACCAGATCAGATCTAGTCCATGGTGGCCAATGTGCGCCAAGGCGTTTGATACACGGAGAAAACTGGTCACACTTCCCGTGGCTCCAAAAGGTAATGCAGTTACTCCAAATAAGCCATGGCCTCCCTTCGGGTTCTTTACACAAACTTGCAAGAAATCGGAGTGCCACTTGTCAACTCCAAACTGCTTGCAGGCTGAACGCAAGTCAAACGTTCTGCCTTTCAACTTTGGAATAGTGCCATCTTGGTGATCATCTAGCAAGGTTGCCAGATACGCACAGAGTTCGTCTACAGCCTGCACTCGAAGTCTTTCACGCATGCCATACGTGTGGTTTATCCGGCTGACGCTGAAATCGTCAATCATCCTGACTTTGGATTTCTGTTGCAGGCCAAATCGCTTAGCAACTGAGCAGTTCTTGGATGAAGATGCCGGTTTCAACCATCCCTTTTCAACTTCAGCCCAAGTTTCCGCCCATACATGGTCTGTTGTCTGATCTGCTGGAGCCTCTTCTACTGACCTGATGATCCGAGCATTTATCCCAGGGGCCATCTTGACCAGTTGTTCCACTGAAAGTTGAGGTCGTCGAACGTCAGGTTCGAACACTCCAGTTTTGGGCGCCCATCCTGTGAGCTGGAAACCTGATATTATATCGTCCACTATTCCAACATCTGGATAGTTTAAATCAAGCAGAATCTCTTTGAGCAGCAATAGGCGCTTCCCCTTGAGGATCGTGCGCAAGTGAATAGGCATGCTTTGATGGAGCTGTTCTTCATCCGCTCTCAGTTCCAAGGAGCGCTTTAGCCATTTCTTCATGAAGGAAGCGCGCTTGGCAAAGCGTCTTTCGGGCCTGCCATGCACCAAGTCTCTTAGCAACGCTCGAACTGTAGTCGGCACTCTGGCGACCACATCCCTCGGATGCCCTTTTGCAACTGCTTCTCGAATGAAATCTTCAGGTTCCCTTGGTATTCCAAAATGCAAAATTTCTCCTGGCTGCCCATCACTCCAGCTGTCATGCGCTGTCAGGCCCGCTGCACTGGCTGAATTGTCATCCCAGGAAATACCCCCATTGGTGAGAGAACGATGACAAATGCGTGAACCTTTTGGTAGGTTCTGTAAAACTTCTTGAATGATGTGTTCAGAATTCAATGGAAAGAGAATAGAACGATAGGCTTGAAATTCCGATACCAACGGTCTGAGACGCTTGCCACGTGGTTGTGTTGTAAATATTTGTCGTTTGGCCAGGTTCGGATGGTTATCCAGTTGTTCTGTCAAATCAGATGGAAAATGAAAATTGTATTTGACTGCTTCTTCTTTCAAAATGCAAGCTATTCGATGACACAACAGTTCTGGGTAAGCCGCTTCACCTGCCGTTGGAAAAATTTGTTTTCCCGTCTCATCAATGTAAGGCGCCCAGCTGGCGTGTTGATGTTGCTGATCGCACAATAAATGCAATGACTCAAACATGTCTCGCTCCAAATGTCGAGGATTGCAACTTAACCAATGTGTGAACTTGTTGCGTTTCCCTCCATGCATGCAATGTTGAAACTCACAAATATGAAATTGAGGCAAATCATCCAGAAATTTGCGAACAAAAGAACACTTCCAGAAAAGTGAGTTCTTGGGATTTTCAATACTGATGCTGACATTCAATGAAATTACGAATTTTGCCAAAGACAACATAGCAATGTAACTTTGATTTGCAGCATTGACCCTTGCTTTGTTTTGCTCGCTCAGTCCTGGCAGACCGTCCGGAAACGTGTCTGATCGCAAGGGCGGAGGTCCAGGCGCTTTCTCACGCGCCCTGGACGCTGTTCCGCAGCTCGGTGCAAAATGCACGTGCAAGAGCTCTTCCTTTTCAGCCTCGATGTATTGCAAAAGTAGTGCGAAGTCCTCTGAGTTCGTGACATCACACTTGTAAATAGCAAAATTTTCAGCCCTCGTTTCATCTTTGTCAACAGCTGTCACTCTGAATCCTGCATCTCTGCATGCTCGAGATAGTCGGCAGCTGCCAGAAAAAAATTCCAAAATCAAACAGGACCGCTTTGAATTCTTCAAACAGGGACCCTCGCTAACAAACTCAGCTGAGGGTCCAAAAATTTCTTTTGTGGAAGCAGTTGACTGACTTGTTTGCAAATCGCATCCACCAGCAAGCTCTTTGCCGTGAGGTTTCGGCTTGGAGTCCAAATTGCCATGCATCGTGGTGTCCTGCTCGCCCAACGGCTTGGCCAAAGGTCTGCAAGGACTCCGACTGCGATCTCTATTTTGTCAAGAAGCCTTTTCGCCATGGCAATCTGCCGCACCATGGCCCGGCTTCAAACATTTCATGCACGTATGATACCCAAAACGGCATCGGCCATTTTTCGTTGCGTTGCGGCATCCCTTTTTCATGTTCTTGTGCCAGCAAATCGGCTTTCCATCCTTGGTTTTTGTATGGAGACCCTGCAACTCAGCCGGCACTTGGCTCGGTGCCTTTGGGGCATCCGTCTTTTGCTTCTTGTTGAAGTTGTTCCTGTTTGGAGATCCTTGTACCGGCGTTGTAGCTGGTGCCGCTCTTTTCTCAATCCTCTGAATTGGAGTGAGGTGCACATTGACCCTAGGGTCATTCATCAGGCGGCGTACCTCCTGGTCAAGTGGAGGATCTTGGTCAGCTGATGGAGCCTTTAATGGACCCGTGTACTCTGCTGCAAGGAGGAGGAACATTTCTTGGTCTGCACGGAGCAGCTGGTCAATCGTGATGGGGTTGAAGTTTGGCACTGTGTCTGCCATGAGGGCCCGAAAGAGCTTGTTGCTCCAATCGGTGTGCGTGTCCCAAGAGATGAGACCCACCAGATCCATTGCTAACCCACGCCTTTGCAGGGCGTACATCAATCGCAATTCGGTGCCCACGTCTATGGTAGCCAAACTCTGGCTGGCGATGGCCTTCAAGGCCCCCTGTTCGATCGTCACCAACTGCTTCTGTTTTGTTTTTGTATCTTGTTGTATCTCTTGATCTCTGGTCCCACACTTCGATGGTGCAAGGTACACCAGGGATCCACTTTCCACCATCTGGAAACAGGCATCGATCAGCGCATGTGACGCCTGTTGCTCATGGCGATGGCTGATGCCTGTGATCTTGGCCTGCTGCACAGCCAGACGTCTTTGCTTCTCGACAAATGGCAAACTGCGCCCAGGTTCTGACAGGTCCTGGGCAGAGGAATGTTGTTGCAAATCGACCATCACCAATGTCACTGCTTCAAAGTGAATGCGCTTGACCACAGCAAGGTCGGCCAAAGTGGCCGGGCCGCCCATCAAGCGGTCTGTGAACCTCTGCATGTCATCGTCAGCTGGTGCACTCTGAGGAGTTCCCACAGCAAAGGCCAATGTAGAAAACGTTGTAATGCCAGCATCCCCAAAAACACCATGAAGACCATCCCGTAACTCGTTGCATCTCTTCTCAAACGATGCTACTGAGTCCACCAGAGCCATGCCCTACTACGCAACGTGTCTGACGGTTCAAACTTGATTAGCATTTTTCCGTGCTATGTTTCTTTCTGATGGGCCTACACTTGATTTGTTTTTCTGTGCTCTGGTTTTATGACCTTTTGATAAATGGGTGGAACTTCATGACGTTACCAAAAGACAAAAATGATTCCATCATTACACGGTGATCATTGTTGCCAAAAACGATCACTATTTTATAGTGAAAAAACGTCCAGTTCCATCAAAAGATTCATGCTCTTGTCTTGGCTTCAATAAGGTTCAGCGACTTTTGTGGTGCATAAAAAATTCTTGCCACATCAGTTTTTACCCGCCAGCACTTTAGTGCCTGGGAAAAAGACGGACTGAAATGTGTATTGATTCATGTGAGCGATTGCACAACGTGTCACAGCAAATGTTGCAACTCAAAAGCCCAAAAAACAATGCAAGCAAATTCACATGACCGAAGTGACACTCTAACTCTGATTGGTTCAACGTTTGGAGATGGTGTCATCCATGAAGCCTCCAGGAACCATAAACGTTTCACTTCACATGTGTCTGTTGCTGGACATTTTGATTTTGAGATTGCAACTATGATACAGTTTGACACGAAGTTCACTCACACAATTTTATACCCAAGTGCAAGGCGCCGAAGGTCAAGTGTCGTATTCTGGTTTGTGCTTCCAGCACTGATGGCAACAAGGCGTATCAAATCGCGCCTCGCTCGCAACATCATATCGCCCCTGCACAATTGCACGGCCACAAAGCATGATCTTTTCGTTTTGTTTCTCCATCAAATGCAGAGTCTTATACTTGGTGTGTTGAATGAGCTTCAAGGAGTCTGGAACCGTTGGCAGACGCATCACCCTCGAGGCACCAGAACAACGGGCCCCTGCTTCATCTTCGCTGGACGAAGTTGTGAGGACATCTGAGTCTGAACTGCTACCACCAGCGGTCTCACGTTTGACATCGTTTGTCTCGGCTTCATCACTGTCAATGACTATGATGTCATCGTCCAACTTGTTCGGTTGCACCGGTCCAACCAGGTCCAAACTGTTGTCACCAAAACCAACATCTGCAAAGTCACTGCCAATGTCAGCATGTCCAGTCGAGACGTCCTTGAAGCGGCCACTCCTGGATTCATCAGGGCAAAAACGGCCCAACCTGACATCTAGAAGCAGCTTTTCCAGAACCCTGATGGGTCTCGCCATTGCATCGCGACTGTAAACAATCGCTGACTTCATGAAAGAGACATGTCCACCTAAGGCCATTCGATCGGCCCATTCATCACCATGTTTTGCCAACCAGCTCAATAATGTGCACTTGCAACTGTGCGATGTCAATCGTCTCCCATCAAGGTTCACCCCTTTTGAGCTGAGAATCAAACGCAACCACTGCTTCATCTCGTCTGTACTCAAGGGCCTTTTTGTCGGTAGCCCATCTGAGTTGGGAGCCGGCAGCGTCGGTAGGCCCAGCGTGAAGTCGATCCCAAGCTTCAGCCTGACATCCAGCCATGCCTGAATCCAAGGATCTGCAGTGATTCCCAAATTTGGGGCAACAGCTGTCAAGAAGGTATTTCGGAACGCTGTGGACTCCTGACATTTGTGGACTGAAATGTGCAACTCCACGTAGGCTGTAAATCCAGTGAAGTCTGTGTCAACTTCCATGGTTTCCGCATGCTGCATATCCATCCAGCGGCTTCTGCTGTAAACTGCAAAAAGCACTGTGCCAGCAAAAACACGGTTCCATGAGTCTTCACACTGGTCCAGCAAAACTGAGTGAAGCACGAGCAGCTCACTGACTGTAAAAGGATGGGCCTGCCTCTTTGGTCCAACATTCCTCATGCCTACTGCTCCAATGCACCGTCTTGATGTCGTGACAACTGCAAGTTCAGGAAGCCCTACCACATGTTGAGCAAAATTTAAAGCCTGCACAACACTCTGCAAATTGGATGTAGTCGCACCTGAATCACGAAGTCCACAGAGGAAGCTGTAGAATCCAGGCTCGGTTCCTGGGAAAGTCTCTCCAACGTCCTTCAGGTGGCACATGAATCTCAAAAAAGAATGGCATCGTTTGAGCAATGTCTGTGGTGCCTTCTTCGCAAAAATATCACGTAACATCCTCAACTGATGTGAAATGTCTCCAACCTGTTTCAACTGAATGACAATGCCGCACTCTGGAGGAAGCTGCAAGAGAACATCTAGCCATCTTCTAAGTGCAATCTGAAACTTCGAGTCCCTCATCTCCGTCCAACTGTCATCACAACTGGATCTGACAATTTGATGCCATGACGTTGCATCTGAGGACTGAGCTCTGTGCCGCTTGTCATGGTGCTGCTGTTCTCCAGATGAGCTGTTGTACAAAATAGGAGGAGGCATGGGACGCTTCAAAATTACAGGCTGTATGCTAGAAAACTTCTTGCCACCAACAACATGTTTCCAGCAGCCTCTGTCCCAGGGCAAAACCACAGGTGATTCGGCAGGCAGTTGACTCCAAGCTTTGGAAAACGTCAATTGATAGCCATGCATGAAGCTGAAAAAGGTCCAGACAATGCAAACCAAGCCAGTCACTGTAGTTCGTCGACGCCACATGGATGGCCCGCACTGAAAACTACCCGGCAGTTGCAATTGTTTCAAAAAATGAGACGTCTGAAAAGAAGTTTGCAAAACAGTTGATGAATTGAAGGTTACAACAACAAACTTCAAAATAACAGAACCCCCATGCAATTCTTTGTGAATCCTCATAAAAATGTTTGAGGAACCCTACCCACCCACACCTTGAATGTTCAAAGTAGCGGTAACATATAACTTAACATCAGAACAGGTTGATGCAAGTGACACCGCAGGATGCATAGATTTGATCACTTGTGATGAATGTTTGTTTTGGCAAGCAATTTGTGAAAAAATTTGGAATGCCAAAAAATATCACAGTGTTTGTGATTTAAGAGTTGTCTGAAAATAAATTGTCAGATTGCTTCAGACAGACTCTAGAAAAAATGCCAGAGGCTTGAGCAGCTTTTTTGTGAGCTTGGACAGCATCACAAAAATTTGTTTGCTTTGGAAATAAGGCTTTCATCTTCTTCGAAGAGTTTCAGCTTTACCAACACAGCACCCAAACCACCTGTGCCATCTGTCGGCTCGTAGCTGGCATCTGAGTAAATGAACCATTGAAAAAAACTCTTTGCTGAGGCAAGTTTAGGGCCCGCTTGCTGTAGCCGCGTCCTCATCGCCAACAAAGCAGTTTTGAGTTCACCATCCATGAGACTACTTTTCCCATACGCATGGTCAATCAACTTCTTCAACACCAGCTTCCCAACCCTTCCATGAAGGAAGCTGTCAGCAAAACCAAGGCTGCCCCTCAGCATGAGGCATTCCTGTTTGTCAAGTGTCCCAATTTCAAGAGCTGCAGTAATCTTTAAGTTACACGCTAAGACGCCAAGCATAGAAGTCATCCTTCCAAGTTACACGTCGGGAAAAACGAAAAACGAAAACACAAAAACCCAAAAGAACATGTGACATGCGGACATGTGAAAAACTGACATCACTGCTGAATCCGGAATGCATTCACTCGCTCAGACTTTTTTGCCAAAGCGTGGGGAGAATCTCAAATTGTTCCAAGCTGGATCGCACTGCCACGGTGACATTCATCCGTCACATCTTTTCCCATTTCATTCCCAACTGCAAACGTCAACAGACCTGCATAGGTCCCATGGCCTTGATGGCCCATTGCAAAAAGGAAAAACATCTCCAGCTGCTTCCACATGTATGTCACCCATACTCCCAGATCATGAGGTAGATGAAGATGCTGTAGCCGCGGCTGGTTCTGCATGGTCTGGAGGATGGGCTGCAATGTGCAACTCGACCAAATCAACGGCGGTCGCGAAAATGAGAATGCAATCATTGACGATTGTCAGCGTGTCGCGATGGGCGACAGCGTCGAAATTTTCCAAAAACCATGCTTTGAAGCGGACCAATGCCGCCAGTGCCAGGCCGAGGCGAGGGCGAGATGGCTCCCATTCTGCCCGTAAAATTGTGGACAATTTCCGTGGGGGCTCCGGTGTGGTGATATGCATGCGTGTCTCGGCCGGCTGATTGGGCCAATGCATGGTCTCGAACAGGTACAACGCGTTTGTACATAGGCTCCACATTTGGTACACTGATGCCAAGCAAGTTGCACGTCCGCAGCACTGTAGTAAGAAGTCACATCCAGCCAAGACTTCTTCGAATTGTCCCAGTGTATCATTCATATACTGTAAAATGATGCTAATCCCACAGGCTAACAAGCTCAGCTCACCGTGGTGTATGGTGAGATTTGAAGAAGGTCGATGGACGAGCTTGAGCGCAGCTGATGGAGAAGATGTGCAATGAGCACTGGACAAAGGGTGGGAAATCAAAGATTGGGTGGGACAAAACCCACTTGAAACCAAACATCACTTGATGAAAGAAAATGAATGACAAGATTGACATCAACGCAGGTTAAACAAACTGCATCAAGTTCGCTTCACGTTTGTTTAAAAAAACTGGACATCGATGATGACATGCTTGCATTCATGTTTGTGAATCATCTCACAAGGTTGGAACATCTTCAACATATTAAAATTTAAAACAGAAACGGTGAAGAAAACAAAACGACATCTCGCAAAGTAAACAATTCGAAAAAGGTTCGATCATCCAAACAACGCGTACATAACATGGAACCGTGATTCACAAACGGTTTACGCGAAACAGGTTTGATCATCCAAACCAGGCATGCACGAGTTGCTAGAGCGTTGTTAGATTTTCACAGGGGTATTAAATACCCTGGCACGGGTTCCTTTCCGTACATAGGAGTTTTTCGTTGCGTCGCAGATTTGGCTTGGCTCAAAAATTTAAACAAATTTTTTGCACGCTGTTTAACTTAAGGCGCTATCAGTTCCTGACAGCTTGCTTAAGTTACATGCTAAGACGCCAAGCATAGAAGTCATACTTCCAAGTTACACGTCGGGAAAAACGAAAAAGGAAAAACACAAAAACCCAAAAGAACATGTGACATGCGGACATGTGAAAAACTGACATCACTGCTGAATCCGAAATGCATTCACTCGCTCACACTTTTTTGCCAAAGTGTGGGGAGAATCTCAAATTGTTCCAAGCTGGATCGCACTGCCACGGTGACATTCATCCGTCACATCTTTTCCCATTTCATTCCCAATTGCAAACGTCAACAGACCTGCATAGGTCCCATGGCCTTGATGGCCCATTGCAAAATGGAAAAACATCTCCAGCTGCTTCCACATGTATGTCACCCATACTCCCCACTTTAACCGTTGTGCTTGAGGTCTCCTATCAGTTTATCTAAATGGGGCCTCACTAAGTCAACTGACAAGAATCTTACATGGATGCCATGAGAGGAATTTCGTGAAGGGGCATCGGCTATATTACTCGAGGACGGGACCCTCGCATACCAGGCGGTTAGACAAGCAGCATCCTCCTGTCTAAGTAGAGCTGATACTAATGCAGACCCTGGCCAGGTTCTTGCACTTCCGCTTATTGCTACATCCCTGGTGCCATTGTTGTCGACATACATGACACAAGGTCGATTGCGTAACGACTTCCTCCAGAGCTTCACACAAAGCACCAGTGCAAGCAGTTCTGCCTCAAAGATGACTGTGGACTTCAAGGGGTGCCCTAGAATGTTCAGGTCAGCTTCACTCAGCGAAATGGAAATTGCAGCCAACTGCCTACGGATCTCATCACAAAGCACCCCACCCAGGCCGCAGGGCCAGTGGGACTCATCAGGGTTGAAGCTAGCATCCGTGAACAATAGCATTGGTTTGTCCCAAGCGGCTGTGATCTCCCTGGGTCGTGCAGCCACCAGGCTATCCATGAACGCTTGCAGACAAGCTATGGCGTGCTCTGATAACGACTCACCACAGTCGCTATAGGCATGGGCAGCAACAGCTGATAGACACAGCTTTGCAGATCGGCCCCATATCTGTCCCCTGGCAAACTGCATCCTACCTCTCAACACTAATGCACTCTTAGCGCTCAACTTTCCACTTTGGATCGCTTGTGCAATTGTGGTCCGCAGCTCATCAATTCTTTTCTGAGTATTACGGAAGAGGACCAAACCAGACTGCCATCGGGAGCAGTCAATTTCAACTCCCAGCGCTTTAAAGGAGCTAGCAAATGGGAGGTTCTTGTCACCCTCCGATACTAGCCACCCCAGCAAACGGAAAAACTGTTCGGTCGCGATTTGCATGGTGGACACCTCGCCCCTTCTGCAGAGGGTTATGAAGTCATCGAAGAAGCTGCTCCATGGGAACTTCAGGGCTACACATCCAAGCCACCACAGAGAGTGGGCTACTCTGAGAAACGAATACACAGATCTACTGGCACCAAAAGGTAATGCACGCATGGAATAAATTTTTGGGGTCTTTGAAGAAGGATCATAAACGGCAATGTATGATACCCATCGAGAGTGCGGAGAGACACCAAGCTGGCGATAAGCCGAAGATAAATCAATGGTCTTGCCAAGCCATTCAGAGTCACCATGCTGGCGGAGCAGTTCCATACACAAGGCCGCCACAACGTCAAGGGTGTGCAACTTCGGAGCGTTCTCAACTTGAACCGTTTGGTTAACATTGGATGCCGTAAAATCATCAATCAAACGGATCTTAACAACCTCGCCTGAAGACTGCCGGATTCCAAATCGTCTGCTGACGACTGCACTTGGTTCAAGGGAACCCGCATCAATGGGCCCACGAGCCAGCCGCACGCGACCTCATCCTGCGTCTTGTCAAAGACCTCACGGTCGATCTCTGCATCACCTGACGAACGTACTGAGGCAAGCAAGGCCACACGCGAGGCCTTAGCTGATGACGCCAACTCATTCTCAGTGATCTTTGCAAGCTTAAAGCCTGGCTCAAAGAAAGGCACATCAGGAGCTGCGCCAGATAAAGTTATGCCCGAAACAACTTCATCGAATACCGAAACGTCAGGATATTGGTAATACTCAAGCATCTCTTTCCACAACAGCAAACGCTTCGGTGCAAGGATGCCCTTCAACGAAGGATGCAAGGACTTATGCAGCTTCATTTCCTCACTACACAATTCTCGGCCTCGATCGAGCAAGAAATTCAAGGTATCTGACCTGTGTCTGGCTACTTCCTTCAGAGACCTTGAAGACAGGAAGTCCAAAACATTTTTCAGGGCGCAGGGTAACCTAGTCTCGCTTCCAGCAGGGTGCCCAGCCCAAGCGGCTGCAGAAATGAACTGGTCACACGACCTATAGACTCCAAAATGCAACTCTTTCGACACTTTTTCAAAGCAAGCATTTGATGGGTTCTTAGGGTTTACCTGGGCGAGACTATGGGATTGGTTACCATTATTAAGACAAGGGGATTGGCTATTGGTGTCACTGGAAATACCCCCATTTAACCGGAGGGGAGGTTTCTTGAGAAGACAAGACCCGGATGGGACATCAAACCAGGGCGATTGCAACTTGTCCCCAGGCTGGACAGGCACTGCACAATCAATTGGCACATGGACACGCATGTATGTATGAAATTCGGACACCAACGGAACAATTTTACTGGCTTTTGGCTGAACACCGACTACCGAGCGGAGGTATTGGTAAGAAACATCATCAGGGGGGCAAAAGGCAACTGGTGGAGGGTTCCAACCCCTCGAAATGAGTTCTTGGGCCAGGGAATATGCAATGCGATATGCCAGTGGCAGAGGATAGGCGGCCTCCTCGGAAGTTGAAAATTTTCGGCCAGCTGGCCCATTAACGACACCCCAAGGCTTATGCTTATGTAAGGCACTGATTCCAGGGCAAACATGATTGAGCTCCAGCAAGGTAGTGGTGTTATGTGCAAGCGCTGTCCACTTGGGCCGACTGGACCTGTATGCACAAGCTTGGTGTGCTGTGAATTTCAGTCGGCTGACCAATAATTAAAAAGAAGGTGGTCTTCCAGTAGAGTGACAAGCTCGGGTCTGATCAAGGCAAAATTCTGCGGCTGCAGTGATGAAATGATAGGTGGCATTGGCTTGTGAGACACGGATTCGATTGATATATGACAACTTATAAACACCATTTGGATGTTCATCAGTTCGCAATGGCTGGGGTCCAGCAATGAGAAAACCATTTGGAAGTTTAATGGGAATGCCTCTAGCTCTGCTACAAGTCCCACATGGGGGTGCAGCGAACATGCGGGCGCAATTTGGGGATTTAAGCCAGGTCCAGCATAGGTCGCGACCTGCTTTGGTCGTGAGATCGGCAATGAGCACACGCCCAGCGTTCTTTTGCTTGACGTGGTCGACACCGAAAGAGGCTGGCATACCTAACTGCTGGAGGCATGCTGTGACTCGTGCAGAACCAGCACAAAGTTCAATGATAAATGGGTCTTTGGCATTGAAGCATTGCGGGACATCTGAAGGTTTACACTTGGGCTCAGGCTCCAAGTGATCAGTAGAAACAGGCTTATTGGAACAACTCTCTTCGGCATTTTCATGGTTAGGTTGCAAAACTGGGCTGCTGTGAAACTGAATTGCATCACCACGTTCAAACACAGCGGCCCATAGCAAATGCAGCATAAGTGGTATCCCTTCTTGCAACGGGATCCTTCAGCCACAGCTTCGCGACAACGTTTGAAAGCAAAATCAAAACAAATTGGTGCACCATCAGCAGTCGATGCGGTACCTCCAGCTTCCCTGATTTCTTTTGGAATCCTTTGCTCTGACTTTTTGCCCTTGCCTTTACCCTTTGCTGAGTATGGCTTTGGCCGGAAAGTTGCTTTCTTGCCTCCTTTGGCAGATCCATAGGTCGTTTGGTTCTTGGGTGCAGCAGGGGAATCACTAGCGGCACCTTGGGCTTTCGGTTGAGACTTTGATACCAATGGAAGAAGGGCAAAGCTCACTTCATATGTTTTCAATGATGCCTCTAACTCAGTGTCCATTGCCAAAGCTCCTGCAACATCAGGTCGTGGTTTCACGTTTCTTTCAATCAAGGAACAAAACCCATCAACTCTTTGCTTTTCGCAATTATCTCCAAATTATGACCCCGGAGGTCATACCGCATGGGATACGATGTGAAGGGCTCTTACGAGTGCTCTCATGGGTTAGCTTTGATCTCCCTGATCATTGCAAACGCACCCTAAGTTCGCTTCTCCAGGCTGCTGGCGAGGGATGCTCTGATCTACATATGGTGCCGTGTGATGGCAGAGATGTAAGAGATGACCCCCTCGCTACGGAACAGGATTTGCGACAGGCCTTAATTGACATGATCCCAATCCCTGGGCAGGCGCACGCGGAAGGGGGAGAACTCCTGAGGAGCCTGTTAGCTGAATTCCTCCGTGGTTTTTCTCTGCGCACATTGATCTTCCTGCTGGATATGGTGTTGCCTCAATTGGACGCTTACCATGCTGGTCGTCAGCTACAGCACCTACAACCCTGGACCAGCGTTGAGTTGGCGCAACGGCAAGAGCGAGGTCAACCGGGAGTCGAGCTCGTGGTCCGATATGGATATGAGGCCTTTGCTGGTTTTCATGTTGTACAGTTGCTCACAGAGGGTCCCCTTTTGCTCTTCAGCGACTCGAAGGCAGTTCCTTCCGTGTCGCCATGGAGTCTATGTGTATATGGCAACCTAGGGAGCATAGAAGCCAATGTTATGGCAGGTAGGGCACTTTTTGGGCGTTTCCAGCTCCCTGATGGCCCGCGTCGCTGTGCCATCTTCCTGGTCCAAGAAAAAGTAATGCAAGGTACTAGTCGGTCCGTGCACAACTCAAGCAGCAAGTACAGCATCGCCATGTGTTCACTCACTGGGAAGTCAACCGCGGGAAGTTGGCAAGCAGGGTGCTGTTCCAACGACCAGCCCACTACTTACCAGAAACGATTCTGCAACAGCACATGCGAGAGCGGACCTTCCCTGATCGGAAACTACGCAGAAGAGTACCAGATACTGACGTGGTTACTTTTCAGACGAAATGCAATGAGTTACGGCTCCTGGCTGCAGGGGCAGAAAGGGCGAACTCTGTCTCCTTTGCGATTGGGAACAGCTGGAATGATACTCTCCGAGCAGACAAGCAACACCACCTCGAATACACTACACGGAGTCAGACATAGATTCTTTCCTTCCCTCTCCCCCGCTGGCTTTTTGGGTCGCTCTTCAATTTCTGTTTCTTTGTCCTGGTTGTCTGATGCAGTTTTCTCTTTTGGTCCCCCCTTGCTGCGGTTGGTTGGGGCCCCTTTTGCTCCGGTAGGGACCTATCACTTGGCTCCTCCGTGTCCTGCAAGTCCCTCACTAGTGCTGACCATTAGGTTTTTTGAATGCAAACTTGTGTATCTGTCCATAGACGTGACAGGTGCACTGGTGTCTCATCCTCCCAAGGGTATGGTGTTGTGGCTTGCTATCCTTGTACTTGTGTGTCTGTCCATAGATGTGACAGGTGCACTCGTACCTTTTTGCACTACTTTGGTCCAGCTCCTCTGTTTCATGTGCACGCCCCTCCTCCTTGTGCAATGATCCTGAATTGCACTACACCTGTTACTAAGGTCAAGCGCACTAGCGAGGTCGTTGGAACTTCCGAAGGTGCACTAAAGAGCAGGAGCGGGGCACCGTCAGTATGTAGGTGAATGACATGAAAGCCAGCATACGCCTCATATTGGTAGGTAACCTGTAACCGTGTTCCCGTTTGTCCTCGCTTCTTCTGCTGAGCTAGTTCTACACTAACCCAGGGCTGGAGATGTTGGAGCTGCCGTCCCGCATGATAAGCGTCTAGTTGCGGAAGCACCATGTCTAGTAGGAAGATGAGGGTACGTAATGAAAAACCACGCAGGAATTCCGCCAGTAAGTTGCGAACCAGCAACCCTCCCTCATCATGGGATCCTCCCGGTGTAGGAATCATCGCAATCAGAGCTGCTTGTAGTTCAGCTTCCGTATCAGGCTGACCATCCCGAATGCGAAAATCCAACAGGACCTAATTACAACCACTAGTCGCGCTCCTAACGTCGCAAGGGGTCGGCTTAACTCCGCGTCGAGCGTTTAACAAATTAAACACGAATTCCCCAAAACACGACAGCTTCACTGCGAACTCTCAAATCCTTTTTCCACACAGGAAAACACGAAGGCAAGTAGTCTGTCATGCACATGCAGCATGTTATAGTTGGACTTCTTCTGTTTCAGCTGCTTTGCCTTTGCAACATGCAACGGCGGCGGTCGAAAAACATCATCATCATGTTGGTGAATTCAGTAAAGCTGAATTCACCATCTTTCCAAAAATAAATCATCTCCATGTCAAAGTTCTCTTCAAACGCACCATTTGGACAAATTCCAAAAACATCCAAACTGTTGACAAAAATAGTTGGCAGCTTCCGAAAATAAAACGCATCATGCAGAAAACAAATCCAGTCAAGGTTGTGGTTGAAAACGCATGCACATGTGTTTGAAAAACAACGTTGAGCTTGTTCAAAAAGTCGTCGATACCAAAATCATCTTCAAATTCATTTGCAGTCTAGTAAAACTCATTGCAAATGAATTTCCATCCCAAAAACATTCTTCTTCTCCACCAAGTTGACGAAAAACATTCACATGCACATAAAACGCATCTTCACGGTATTGTAACCAATTCCAGTTGTTCTCAAACCATTCTGCATCAATTTCAGAGTTCTGCCCAAATAAACCATTGACAACATCATGTTGTAGCCACCATGCAAGTTACATTCAGAAACGTAGCACATGCCGTCCATATGCACGGGAGTGTATATTTCCATACCCCCTTTTGCTGCGTTTCCCATCCATAGTCAGCCAAAAATCCAGAGAAGTCTCAAAGGCTCGCATGCCACACATATGTATAAAGCTGTCATCTGTTCAACCTCCAGTGAGGACTTGCACACAAAGTCGCATCTTCACACCAGTTGCAGATGTATTGCAAAAATACTTGTGTACTTGAATTAGCCCTGTGTTGTAATCCATTGACCGTGTCCACATACTCATTGATGTAGAAAAATGAAAAAGCTGTGTCAAAGTGCCACATTGAAATTGCTCCACAACGAATTCCCTGCAGTCCAGCTCATCGCAAAGGAAGCCCAAAGATTCTGCAGAGAGGATTCATCGTAACAAATTCCAGGCACATTGCACATGCAAAACCAAAAATCGCCACATCCAGCTCCACATTGGCATCCGCAATCACTCCATTAGCGCCAAGAGAACTCACGCTGGTAGACATAGCCGGCATTGAGGAATGCGTCTACCCTGCAGTGAATTAAGAATGCACAGAAATCCGGACCCTGTGTCCTTGGCGTTGGAGTTAATTTCTTGCGGAACTGGCCAATCATCTTCTTTGCGTAGCGGCGCTCCTCCATGCTTTGGTTGAAGACCCTCACAACAAAGTCATGGTAGGTGATGGGCTTTTCGGCAAAACGGCCCATCTTGAGAAGCGTGCATGACCAGTGATATGTATCCTTGATCCATGCAGGCTGTGGCACATTGAAATCGACCTCCTCATAGTCGATGGTGGCATCTTTCCAATTGTCATCCCACTTGTGGGTTGCTGGCAGCCCTGACTGCACCTTTGGAAATAGTGGTGGGGAGTCGCCGGTGTCGGAGATGAATGAAAAGCTCCCCAAAACGCTGCTGGCACTTTCTGCATCCGAATTTGACTCGACAGCTTCATGCCGTCTCTTGGAGCCATCGGTCATAGCGCCATTGTCATGCATTTTGTTCGAATTGCCTTCCACAATCTCCGGAGGCTCTTCGGAGATGCGTGCACACTTCGAACCAGAAGCTTTAGGAGGAGGCAGCGTTGGTCCTTTAGGACCCTGCTTCCCCTTCTCTCCTTCCTTTCCTTTGAATTCACCTTTGAATTCTCCCTTTGCCACATTTTTGCCACCTTTATCATCTTTGCCACCCTTCTCAAACTCTTTGCCACCTTTCGCAAATTCCGGCTTGCCACCTTTGGTATTGTCAGGCTTACCACCTTTGTCATAGTTCTTTCCCTTGCCCTTCTGCTCCTGGAATGCTTTCTCACTTCCAATTGCAGATGCAGGCAAAATCGGTGGGTCTGCCTTTGCTGCAGGAGGTAGAGGAACCTGCGCATTGAATTTTGGAAATCCTGCAGACTGTCCATCAGCATCGGCACAGTAGCGGTTGGCAATCTCAGCAATGGCTGCAGCCGCAGCTTTAGCCTCTGCAATATCCGCATTCTTCTGCACCACATTTCCAAAAAGTTGTATCACAGGTTTGTCATTCTTTGGGTCTTTGGCATCCTCCTCAATCCAAGGGTCGTCATTGGGATCATATGGCCTGTCCTGCCATTTCTTGTGGTATTCCCGTGCATCGACGATCCCTGAATTTTTTTTGAGCTTGCAAAGTAGGCGGCGGTGTTGTCGGAGGCACCTTGTATGCGTTCTGGCTGTAGGCATCCGGCCATAGGGCACCAGGTGGTGCAGCCGATGCAGCAGATGAATTCGAACCTGTCGGAGCATGCACTTTGGAGGGGCTTGGAGGCACATGTGATTCCATGCAGTCCTTCCAATCATCATCATCTGGTGGATATGATCTGTTCATAGGTGCGTTCTTGACCTCCTTTTTGTGGACGGTCAATAGTTCATTCATTTTTCCACCAGCTTCTGCTTTGCGCATCAACTCGCGCAATTGGTCCCATTCTCCCTGTGTCATGTCCGTTCCCAAGACTGGGTCACTTGGGTTGTAAGGCATCGAATTCTCTCCCTGTCGGTACCATCCAGAAGCATCACTATGCCATTGCTGTGGTTTTGAAGCCATGGCGTCACGTCAGAACCGAATTCCTAATTGTGAACTGTTTCAACCCTCACACACACACACGCAGGAGTCGAGTGCAGCAGTTCAGCTGTTTCAGGGGTTCCTAAGTGTCCGCAACTGCTGAGTTGGGCGTGTGAGTGAATTCTGAAACCTGACATCCTTAGTTCTCCAGGCAGTGTTCTGACTTGCATTCTGTATCCAAAACGTTGCAAAACGAAAACAAACTTCTGTCCAACCCTGTCCACATCAGTCCAATGCAAAATCAACTGAACATGCAGACATGACTGAACATGCAAAAATCACTGTGTTTCTACATCAATGCAGTTCTTTGACAACAACTGTCTCTCACATCAAAAACTGTGTTTCGCGTACGCCAGTGCTTCGCAAAAAAATAAAACAACTGTGCTTCACAAGACTGCAGTGCTTCACATCACTGTCGTTTGGTTTCAACTTTGTTTGAAATCAGACATGCAAAACATCTTTGGTTCCCACATGCCAAAAAAAACTTTCCTTCACACATCACACGTCCCCCTTTTAAACTGGCGACGTCCGGAGACGTGCAAAACAAAAACAAAAAACAGTTCCACCTGCCACGCACATTTCTTCAAGAAAATCATGCATCATGCAGGTCAAAACACAAAAAAAACGTTTGTTTGGGTTTTGGTTGTTCCATGCGACATGCAAAAAAATGAACATGCTCAGGGGTCCTTCCGTCCAGCACGAACTGCGGCCAAAATGGCCTTTGCCAGTTCTTTGTTATACACACCGGTTGCTGTCCAGTTGACATCGTACATCCCTGCATGTTTCTCACACTCGCACCAACCAAAACGTCTTGTAAGCAAATTGCAAAACCCAGCTGACGCACTACAAAAGATAAGCACTTTACCGATAGGCAGTCCATTCGGTGCTTGCATACCGGTTTGACACAAAAACACCTCAGCATCAAACTGCAAACCACATTGTTTCAAAACTCGTTTGGTCTCTTCGCGTTTCCATATGTTGTTGTTTCGGGGCAGTTCGAAAGACCTCGAATTCCCAAGCAATAAATACTTAGAGACGTTCTCCATGATGCCTTTCCATGACCTGTCTGCCTCTGATTCGATCGTTGCAGAAAAATTCTTGAGTGGCGACCCTGAGCTACAAGGAGTAGAAGCGTGCACATGCACCCAACGGTAGCCTAACTGTTGGTGAACCTCAACAAACTCTTTCACCTTTTGAAACATGTCCGGAGTTTCCATTCGTTTGACTATACCGATATAGGGCATGCGTGCAACTTTGCAGGCTTCTCTCAGAGCTGAATTAGTCCCACAACACACTTCCACAAACGCAACATCTTGCTTGTGATCAACCCTACTGTTGATGA
This sequence comes from Cladocopium goreaui, assembly GCA_947184155.2. Lineage (NCBI taxonomy): Eukaryota > Dinophyceae > Suessiales > Symbiodiniaceae > Cladocopium > Cladocopium goreaui. The sequence goes on along the minus strand of CAMXCT020001268.1, from coordinate 17,258 downwards.
GCATGACATCGCGAATTCTGTGCAGGTCTTGCATCGGTACTTCAGGAGTTTCAAACCCTAAGCTTGTGCGGTGTCTCAGGAAATCTTTGGTCCCCAAACATTTGGTAAACAAATCTGCCACATTGTCCGTTCCGGCCCTGTGTTCAACCAAAAGTTCGTTTGAGCTAATTTTAGCTTTCATCCAGGCCATACGAATTTCAACATGTCTACTTCGTTTGGGTATATCCTGTCCGACCAACAATTGCAAGGCTGAAGAGCTATCTGACTCCAGCAAGATTTGTGGCACATCTCTCTCTCTCATTTCACCAATCCCTGTGTAAACACGATGGCAAAAATTGCTAAACGCAACAGATTCTTGGGCAACCATTTGCAATGCATACAATTCTGCTTCACAAGAGGACAATGACACAGACTGCTGTTGCCTAGCCAATGACCTAACCAATGCACCTTCACAGAAAACAACCCCACCAGAAATTCCCTTTCTACCATTGAATCTGTATGGAGCAAACGATGCATCAGAGAATGAATGCAAAATTGAATGTCTTGCAGGTCCAATCATCAAATTCTCGTATTCTGGGGATGGTAACCTCAAACATGTTCCCACATCTTCAAACAGAAATCGCAACAAAGAACGAATGGCAGCTTCAGTGCCTTGGTTGGGCTTTGCTTGCTGACTTCCAATTAGACTGAGATACAGTTTCAGGTCGTGCCTAGACTGAGCCATCCACAGAAGCTTGCCAAGTGCTCGGCGAAATCGTGAATATGCAGAGGGAGAGAGTTCTTGCAATTGATTCTTGTCACCCATGGCCTTGTCCAAAATGCCGGCCACATCCGGCACAGATGCAGATCCTTTCGTGATGTTGAATTCAGTAAAGGTCGTATCCAAAAACTTTGGGTCCACGCTAATTGTCAAAGAGTCGTCATCAATTCCACGATGCACATGCCTGCCAATGAAAATTAAACGTCCACCTCCATGTCGTGCAGGAAGGATGATTCCGGTCTCCTTCAAGGGCACGGCTTTGCCAATTGCTTTCTCCACAATCTTCTCAGCTTTCTCAGATTGGCAACAAAGGAGTAGGTCGTCCACATATGCGACAAGCAGTGCAAGTTCTCCATTCACGACACCCTGATAAATGCATGGTTCGACCTCATCAGAAGTCAATCCAACACCACGGATGCTGTCACTCAGCAAATTCAGCCAGTGCAGCGATGCATCTCGAAGACCATTCAAGGCTTTATAGAGCAACAAGTAGGCTTGTGAGCCATCAGGCATAGAGACGGAGAGGGGCAGTTTCAGCACAATCACAAGTCCATGAGGAAGGGGTGAATGCATGAAGGCATGAGAAACATCAAGTCCTTTCAGTCGAAGAGCACGGTGGGCAGCAAGAGTGAGAACGAAATGCAGGCCCTCAATGCTTGGTGTTGGGCTCGAAATTCCCAGCTTTCGTGCACTAATTCCTTTGTTCAAGTCCTTTGCAACTATTCGGACTCTGACTCGTGATTCGCTTTTGTACGCTGAAACCCATCTACTTGGAATCACACGCATGAGCGGGTGTTTCTTTTTCAATGCATCAACCTCTGCCTGTCCTATGACTCTACCAGCACCACATTTCTCTAAATTTCCAATTTCTTCTTTCATACCCTCAAAACCTAAGTCCACATCAAGTTGCATGAGCGAGCTGTCATCAATCACTTCATCTGGTTTCCATAGCAGCACTTCTGAACCACCAAGTTTCACCTTCACACACTGGTGATCCTTCCCATGTGCAAACTTAATTGAATTAAGCTCGGCATCAAACAACTCAGGACTCGTAGCTCGTGCATTCTCTGGTCCTTGTTCCAAACACCATGCAACAGGTCCTAAGGCATGACATGCATTGTCCATGTGAAAAAGATCAAGAGTCATGGGTTCTTGAGTTCCAGCTGCACGTTCAGCAGCCATCTCATCCTCTAGATCTTGCACAGACTGTTCTGCTTCTCTCTTCACGCCTGAACCTTCAGTGTCCATACTTAGACCAACCTCTCTTGAACCTGCGCCAACCGGAGTTGGGCCATTCTCAGTCTCAACCTCCATATCTTCATGCCACCTCAAGTCTCGGTCTTGCAACATTAGGCACAACATCTGGCATTTCAACGGGAGTTTCACTCGCCTCAAATGCAGCACGTTTTCTCTTACACTCAGCATTATGCCTAATTCCAGGTACATCCATTCCAGAATCACATGCAGGACACCGGGGTGTCTTTGGGAAAACACGCACATCTGACCTAGCAACATCTGGAGACGGAGACGGAGACTTTGGTGACACTTTCGGAGACGCCTTAGGCAATGCAGGTCCATCAGAAGTAGATGCACGAATTGGGTCTTGTCTGGCAATCTTCAACTCACCTGGCTTTCTCGGTTGAGATGGAGCTGACTCCACAGGTCTCTTCTTTGGCATAGGGGCTCGGAAGCCTGGATCGGGTTCTTTCATTTCTCGCACTAGATCACCCGGAGCACCATCTGGGTACTCAACAACATCATCATGCATAGGTTGCTCGACATTGGCGTCAGGCAATCTTGGTCTTTCAACATTCGGAGCAGCCGGCTCAATGCGAATTCCTTCGCGTGCTGGCAATGGTTCTCCTTGAACTTGTCCACCCTCAATCTCAGAAAACAACTGATCCCCAATGACTTGGTTCCACACGATTGGTGTAATTGGCTTGACATTCCTTGCAACAAAGCGCTTCAGAACTAATTCACCATCAATTCTGACAGCACCTTGCACAACTGGTCCAGTATCCAAACCTGAATGCACAAATGCAGCTTCAATGCTTCTCGTCTCATTTGGTGATTGGGCTCGCATGCTGCTGGGCAATTCGGCAAGGACAGATTGACCAAACATTGCAAAGGAAGGTCGAGACAACTTCCGTTGTGTGGAGTATTCCAATGGAGAAAAGTCAGTTCCATGAGCTTTGGAAAAATGGTTGTGGCTCAATGCAATGTAGGTTGCAACATCTTGCAGTCCACGTGCAGTAAAACAGACATCAGCACCACCCTGGTTCATCTCAGCACGCACCACAGCAAGGGATTCCTTAAGTCTTCTCACAGCTCGTTCAGCTCCTCCATTGCTTTGGTGTTGTTGAGGTCGTGCACGGCGAACCAAGAAGGTATATTTGTCAGAACTGGTTCCAACTAATTCAGAAACTGCACGCTCGGCATCAGTATGCAGGACGACCGACGAAGTCGATGACGCAAGACCGAAGTGGTCTAACCATTTCTGAATTAAACTCTTCACCGATCTTGCTTCTGGTCCCACAACAACATATCCCACGCAGTTTGTAGACAATTCCGTTAAAGCCAAAATCTTGATAGTTCCGTCTGTTTCGTCCTCAACCAATTCTCCACGAGTGGTTAGAAAACCAAAATCGGCTTGTACCTCAGTCTCAAGCGCGCCTTCACGACGGCGTCGATGTTGAAAGGTTGATTTTCCTCGCGCACATATTGTGCACCTTGGATCATAAGGCACATGTCCCTGCAACCTATGGGCTTCAAGCGCAGCTTCTGCCGCTCTGCTCAATGGATTCAGATTACCATGCACCGCATGCAAACCCTCTGACATGATGAATTCATCATCATGCCGTGCAGATCCATCAGAATCATGGTACATCCATGCAGGGTCAAGTTTAACCCATGGACATCCACCAAAGTTGCAAATGTTGTCAAGTCTCAAACCTGACGCACAGTGAGTAACCTCAGCACCTTCTGGATTCTGATTGAATTCCCATCCGCACTCACAGAGAGTGTTGGTTGAAATGATGTTGTGGCTGATGCCACCAACCAAGCACTTCAACTTTGCCTGTCGGTACACTGGGAATCTTCCCAAATTATCCTTTTTCTTCTTGAATCCAACCCAAACAGAAACGTTAGTTGATCCATCTATGTTCACCTTACTGCCATTTGCCGCTCGGAAGCGGTCACTTTGTGAATTAACAACCCATGCACCATACGTCACTCTTGACGAAGTGGCCATAACAGTTGCAGCCGCACCGGAGTCCAGTAACCACCAGTGCTGGCTCTCATCACCCATCATGATTTCTGAAAGCAATGGATGCAAAACAGGTGAATATCTATGCAGTTCAAACTCATGAGAAACAGTATCCTGCACGTTCAGAAAAGTCGAAGTTCCAACTGTTTGCAACTGAATTCGATGACAGTTTGAAGAAATCAAGTCTTGGGAAACCGCAACATCACCTGACACCTCTGAACCTTGCAAACCACACTCAAAGGTAACCGGACGGTGTAGAGCTCCATGCAAAGTCCCTGAAAGGTCGGTGGTCCCTGCTAAAAACATGCCACACAATAAATTGGAATCTACCTGTGGTGTTGTTTCATGCAACCATCCAAAGTTTAAATTCCAAAGTTGACACGTTTCTGTTTCCGTCTCAGTTTCACTGTCACTGTCATCAAACTCGTCTCCAAACATGGTGTCCATGACAACTGAACATGCAGATTCACTGTCAGAAAATGGAACGAATTCTTCACTGATGAAAAACTCAGGTTCAGAAACAAAACATGCTGGTGGCAACCTGTTGAAAAAGAGTTTCAGTCTCACGTTTCGAAGCTGGCAGCACTCCATGTTCGCTGCAAAATCATCACTAATAGTCATGCAGTTTTGACACGTGCAGAAAAGTCGATTCGACTCTAAACACTGCAAACCTGCAATTGAGACATGAAAAACAGTTTCATCGGTTGAAAAATGACTGCAAACATCATCAAAAACGTCTGAAATTTCAGTTTCAAGTGTCAAACCTGTCGAAAAACCTGAAAACATCTCTGAAATCAAGGGACTCAGCACTAAGGATTGGACACCTTGAGTTGTTCCACCTGCACTTGCACTAGGTTGCTGCTCATCCGTCACAGGCCAACTCCAAGATTCGTCCCAATTCTCCTGTCCTTCTTGCCACGTGCAATCCCAAGATTCATTCCAACTGTCATTCCAGACCTGTGCAGTTTCATACCATGACTGGTCCTCCCACCAAGAACCATCGTCATGCCACCACATGTCCGCACTGTCCCATTCTTCATCGTATCCTACTTCGTTCATTTTTCCTTTCTTGCCAAAACCTTTACCTTTGCCTTTCTTTCCTTTCTGCTTTCCTTTGCCCTTAATTACTCCTTTTCCTTTCTTTCTCTCTGGGCAATTTGCAGAAATGTGGCCAAATTTCTGGCATTTGAAACACTTCAGTTTTGACAAATCAACATCACATGCATTTGAACTGTGTCTCCTACTTCCACAGGTACCACATCGCACACCCCCTACTGCATCTAAATTCCAGTTACCATCACCATCACTTGCAGACATATCGTATTGCACAGTGGATTCATCTGAACCTTCCACCTGGGTGACCTGGTATAGATTTTTCTTGGGGTGGAACTCAGCGAAAGCACGCTGCTGCTGTTCCCATCTCAGTGCTGTGGCCCTAAAAGCTTGGTATGACTCACCTCCAGTGTGATGCAAACAAAATGTCCTGACTGCTTCAGGCAAACTACGTAGCAAAACAGCTACCAAGTCAGCTTCGGCTACATGCAACCCTGTGGCATCAATTCTACTTGACAGTGTTCCCAGCAACTTAGAATGGCCATTTCAAAGTCTATCTTTCTGATTGTATCTGTCACAATCGTACTTGCACTCGTTTCGTTTCCATGCAGTGCAAAAGACTTCCCTGCCAGTGCCGTTCTGAAACTAAGTGCCTCACTCCTCGTCCTGATGCTGTACTCAGGGTCAGCTGTCTCACCAGCTCAAAGCCATTCGAAGCTTGCAACTCTGCATTCACACCAACATCCGCATTGCACAAGTTGATTCCTTCACTGAATGCATTGATCAACGTCAAAGTTCTCGGGTGATTTCCAAATGCACTTCTCAAAATAGCAAGCAACCTTCTGCTTCTTGCACGTTGCGGCACAGCTAATTGATTCCAGTGCAACGGATCTGGCCATCTACAGGCATGCTCGATTTCACTTCCGAACTCAAGGCTGGCTTGCATCGCCCAGGCTGTTAAATCATAGATGTAAGCTTGCCACCTAGGATTTCTGCTTCTCTACTGGTCCACTTTGCACAATCCGGTGTTGGAGGCGTTCCCAACCATTTCTCACTTTTAGCAAATACGTCACCTACGTATTCCCCGGATGTTCCTGGTACGTGCATTGGATCCATACTTTGAGGAAACCCACTTGTGGCCCTTTGTCCAAACATCTCAGGTACACCTCTAGCCTGGCCAACCTGTTCACCTATCACCTGCCTGACTTGCATTAACTGCATCGGTTCCAAACCTCCCATCAGCCTCAGCACATCTTGTAACCTTTGATTCTGGGGTGTTACTCCGCCAATGTCCGGTCCCATGCACATGCCTCCACTTTGACCTTGTCCTACCTGACCTTGTCCTCCTTGACTTGGGGCACCACCGCAATGACCTGACATCCATGGCATTCCATAACATGCATTCCCCTGTCCAGGTTCCTGACTTCTACCTGTGCTAGCTTGGGCACTTTGACCTGCAGTTCCCATGCAACCTTGTCCTGGCATCCCTTGTCCGTGCAGACCTTGTCCTACCTGACCTTGTCCTGTCAGACCTTGTCCTACTTGACCTTGTCCGAACTGACCTTGTCCTAACAGACCTTGTCCATGCACACCCTGACCTGGATACCCTTGACATGCAGTACAACCACTACATCCATGACCTTGACATCCCAGAAAACCCTGATTTTGACTATAGTTCCGTGGATCCATCAAACCACCACGCATCAGTCCATATGACCCAAAAGTATTCCATGCAGGAGGTAGCATCTGTCCAGTTCCAACTAAGCTTCCAGCTTGACCAACTAAGCCCGGAGCCGCTTGTGTCGCTGCTGTCCCATTTCCTACTGCTGCTTGCGTGTTGCCTTGCATCGCAGTACCTGTGGGCGAATTACCTGCAGCACCTGTGTTTCTTTCTACGCCTTGCTCACCTCCTCCTTCCATTCTGTTCATCGTTGGCGACCCTACTGGTCCTACATGCAGTGAGTTCATTCCTAGCGCACTTCCTTGGCCATTAGGTCCTTGTCCCTGGTTACTTCCTGGCATCATCGCGTCTACTTACACTACGCGTGGAGCACAACCGCTCCGCTACCATGCGAAAATCCAACAGGACCTAATTACAACCACTAGTCGCGCTCCTAACGTCGCAAGGGGTCGGCTTAACTCCGCGTCGAGCGTTTAACAAATTAAACACGAATTCCCCAAAACACGACAGCTTCACTGCGAACTCTCAAATCCTTTTTCCACACGGGAAAACACGAAGGCAAGTAGTCTGTCATGCACATGCAGCATGTTATAGTTGGACTTCTTCTGTTTCAGCTGCTTTGCCTTTGCAACATGCAACGGCGGCGGTCGAAAAACATCATCATCATGTTGGTGAATTCAGTAAAGCTGAATTCACCATCTTTCCAAAAATAAATCATCTCCATGTCAAAGTTCTCTTCAAACGCACCATTTGGACAAATTCCAAAAACATCCAAACTGTTGACAAAAATAGTTGGCAGCTTCCGAAAATAAAACGCATCATGCAGAAAACAAATCCAGTCAAGGTTGTGGTTGAAAACGCATGCGCATGTGTTTGAAAAACAACGTTGAGCTTGTTCAAAAAGTCGTCGATACCAAAATCATCTTCAAATTCATTTGCAGTCTAGTAAAACTCATTGCAAATGAATTTCCATCCCAAAAACATTCTTCTTCTCCACCAAGTTGACGAAAAACATTCACATGCACATAAAACGCATCTTCACGGTATTGTAACCAATTCCAGTTGTTCTCAAACCATTCTGCATCAATTTCAGAGTTCTGCCCAAATAAACCATTGACAACATCATGTTGTAGCCACCATGCAAGTTACATTCAGAAACGTAGCACATGCCGTCCATATGCACGGGAGTGTATATTTCCATACCGAATGTCCCGTCCGACAATGGGTACTGTTTATAGCTCAGTGTTCCCCTCTCCCGCTGCTACTAACAGAGCACTTAGAGTCGTCTTGAGGTGTTCAGGAAGGTCAAAGCTAACCCATGAAAGTACTTTCCTCATGTTTTCCTCATTGTATTTGCCGTCCTCTGTCCCTTTTGTGGTTTTGTGGTCCCCTTGATGCGTTGCCCTGCTGGGCTCTTGGTCTCGTTTTTTTTGGTGCTTCTGTCGTTACGTCTCTTTGTTTCCCTGGTTCTGTCGCGCTCCTCTTTGTGTTTGGGTGGGCCCCGCTGGTTCTGTCTTGTTGTTTGCCTTGTTGGGCTCGTCTCTCTGTCTGTTGTTGCTCTCCCTTCCCCTGCGGTTGCCCTAGTCCAGTTTTTTGCTGGTACCTCCCTCTGGGTATCTGGTTGCAGCTGTGACGGCTTAGTTGCCCTGCTTTAGTGCTGGGAGTGTGGTTGTGCTCTGTCATCCTTCTGTCAAATGTCTTGTGGCAACAAAGGCTCCTAAGCCCTGTGTGGGGTTTTCACCCTCTACACCATGTTGCAGGTGATGTCAGGGAGCTTACTGGGGGGGCTGTGTCCAGGGGCTTCAAAATTGAAGTGCAAAAGCGGCGCCAGTTTTGGGGTCCACCTTGTCGGCCAGGAAATTACAAAAGACGAGTTGGCAAGGCTCAAGGGCCAGCGCTCCGACTTGCGCAAAGCAATGCGAGAGAATCGCAAGGCAGCTAAGAATGCAGCAAAGCGGAAGAAGCGACTTGTCAAGGCGCTGTCCATGCAGATTTACGCAGTGCAAAGAAATCTTGGTGGAAGTCGTTTATACTGTCTGCTTGCTAAAACTGGTTTATGGTCCTTGCGGACAGCGAATGTAAGCAGCGTTTCTAAAAGACAAAGTGCTAGGTTAAAAGATACAGAGAACAAATGTGAGCTCGATGTTTTCAAGCAGTTTGGAACAAAGTAAGAGGTCAAAAAGAACCCCGAACTGGCGAATGTGCAAAGGTAAAACGGATTTGAGTTTGTCGCTTGGAGACACCCCTGTCAGTCCACGTGCATTTGAGTTTGTCGCTTGGAGACACCCCTGTCAGTCCACTCCCTGTACAAGGAGATTGCAGGTCGCAGGTGTGACCTGGAAGGGTCGTAGGTGGAGGTTTGAGGGTCGTAGGCGGGCTTGCAGGGTTGCAGGTAGGGTGTACCTTACACACCGTGGTGGTGGTACACCTTAAACACTGGTGTGGTTCACCTTAAACACCGGGGGTGTGGTACACCTTAAACACCGGTGTGGTTCACCTTAAACACCAGGGGTGTGGTACACCTTAAACACCGGTGTGGTTCACCTTAAAACACCAGGGGTGTGGTACACCTTAAACACCGGTGTGGTTCACCTTAAACACCAGGGTGTGGTACACATTAAACACGGTGTTGGTTCACCTTAAACACCGGGTGTGGTACAGTTGCCCTTCCGGCCGCCATACGCCACAAAGCTTCATTGAAACCAAATCGTTGCGCTTCTGCACCCTTGATACTGTACAACAAACTTCAAAAAATGAACCTAAACACGGTCCCAAAAATGGGACCGCCTGGCGGTCCCATTTTTGGGACCGCATGCACCGCTTAGTAAAAAACAAAAGAAAAGCACTTTCACGGTCTCATTTTTGGGACCGTCTGGCGGTACCAAAAATGAGACCGCAAAATCGCAAAATTAACAGCAAAGGCCGACCCCTGCAACGAACAAAAAATGACAACTGCGTTTAGTTAAGCAACAAGCATATAGAGTTGGAACAGAGGAGGCCCGCACAGGCGAAGCCTGATTTCAACTGACTTTCCGGCCCCAGAAATGGAACCTGAAAGCGCACATGTGGTATCAGCTGTCTCCGTTCCCTTGCTCCAATGCGGCGATTGCAATGCAGCACCACCCAGGCAACATTCACCAATCCGTCGCTACTCCGCGCTACTCCGCTACTCCGTGGTATGTTTTAATTCAATTACCCAATGTAATTGACACGATATCGAAACGATGGCGGAGTAAGAGAGCCTTCAATACTTCACCTTCCCACATCTTTCCCTAAGCAGATTCTTACTCCATCCCGTTTTAAATTAATACTATTAATTAATAACGGGATTGACTGAAAAGATCATAATTCATGTTCTTTCTGGGCTGCAAACTTCGGTAGGAGTCTAGAGGGGCAAGGGGGGCCAACAAGGGGCAGTAAAGTATTCAATACAATCATTCAAATGGAAGCCGGCCACCTTCGCGAAACCCCACAAACTCCGCAACAGCAAGAAACACTTCAAGCAATCACCTAAGGCTGCAAAAGGCTGATGCGCCTTCTTTTAGCAGCAAACAATCAAGCCACCAGACGAAACGAAATAATAAAAAGCTACCTTTAACTGGGTTCAAGCAGCAACCGATATGCACCCCGCTTGCCCCAACACGAAACCAAATCATCTACAAAACAGCTTCCTCTGACGGACCCAATTCTGGGTCCGGAAAACCTTCTCAAAACCGGCTTCGCTCAAAAGGACCTCCCTAGTTGCCCTTCCGGCCGCCATACGCCACAAAGCTTCATTGAAACCAAATCGTTGCGCTTCTGCAACCTTGATACTGTACAACAAACTTCAAAAAATGAACCTAAACACGGTCCCAAAAATGGGACCGCCTGGCGGTCCCATTTTTGGGACCGCATGCACCGCTTAGTAAAAAACAAAAGAAAAGCACTTTCACGGTCTCATTTTTGGGACCATCTGCGGTACCAAAAATGGAACCGCAAAATCGCCAATTAACAGCAAGGCGCGACCCCTGCCACGAACAAGAAAATGACACGCTTTAGTTAAGCAACAAGCAGATAGTTGTGAAAACAAGAGGAGGGCCGCACATGCGAACCTGATTTCATTGACTTTCCGGCCCCAGAATTGGAACCTTAAATCGCACATGTGTATCAGCTGTCTCCGTTCCTTGCTCCAAGCGGCGATGCAAATGCATCACCACCCCAGGGCAACATCACCAATCTCGTCCGCTACTACTACATCATCTCACTCCGCTAACTCCCCTACTCCGTGTATGTTTTTAATCATTACAACCATGTAATTGACACGTTCGACAACGATGGCGGAGTAAGAGAAGCCTTCATACTATTCACCTTCCCACATCTTTCCCTAAGCAGATTCTTACTCCATCCCGTTTTAAAATAATACTATTAATTAATAACGGGATTGACTGAAAAGATCATAATTCATGTTCTTTCTGGGCTGAAAACTTCGGTAGGAGTCTAGAGGGGCAAGGGGGGCCAACAACGGGCAGTAAAGTATTCAATGCAATCATTCAAATGGAAGCCGACCACCCGCGCGAAAACCCACAAACTCCGCAACAGCAAGAAACACTTCAAGCAATCACCTAAGGCTGCAAAAGGCTGATGCGCCTTCTTTTAGCAGCAAACAATCAAGCCACCAGACAAAACGAAATGATAAAAAGCTACCTTCAACTGGGTTCAAGCAGCAACCGATATACACCCCGCTTGCCCCAACAAGAAACAAAATCATCTACAAAACAGCTTCCTCCGACGGACACAATTCTGAGTCCGGAAAACCTTCTCAAAACCGGCTTCGCTCAAAAGGGCCTCCCTAGTTGCCCTTCCGGTCGCCATAAGCCACAAAGTTTCATTGAAACCAAATCCGTTGCGCTTCCTTGCAAACCTTGATACTGCCAAAAACTCACAAAAAATGAACCTCACACGGTCCCAAAATGTGACCGCCTGGGCTGTCCCATTTTTGACCGATCACCGCTTATAAAAAACAAAAGAAAAGCACTTTCCGGTCTCATTTTTGGACCGTTCTGGCGGTAACCAAAAATGAGACCGCAAATCGCAAAATTACCAGCAAAGGCGACCCCCTCAACGAACAAAAATGAACACGGTCCGTTTATTAAGCAACAAGCATATAGAGTTGGAACAGAGGAGGCCCGCACATGCGAAGCCTGATTTCAATTGACTTTCCGGCCCCAGAAATGGAACCTGAAAGCGTACATGTGGTATCAGCTGTCTCCGTTCCCTTGCTCCAATGCGGCGATTGCAATGCAGCACCACCCAGGCAACATTCACCAATCCGTCGCTACTCCGCCTACTCCGCTACTCCGTGGTATGTTTTAATTCAATTACCCAATGTAATTGACACGATATCGAAACAATGGCGGAGTAAGAGAGCCTTCAATACTTCACCTTCCCACATCTTTCCCTAAGCAGATTCTTACTCCATCCCGTTTTAAATTAATACTATTAATTAATAACGGGATTGACTGAAAAGATCATAATTCATGTTCTTTCTGGGCTGAAAACTTCGGTAGGAGTCTAGATGGGCAAGGGGGGCCAACAAGGGGCAGTAAAGTATTCAATACAATCATTCAAATGGAAGCCGGCCACCTGCGCGAAAACCCACAAACTCCGCAACAGCAAGAAACTCTTCAAGCAATCACCTATAAGGCTGCAAAAGGTTGATGCGCCTTCTTTTAGCAGCAAACAATCAAGCCACCAGACGAAACGAAATAATAAAAAGCTACCTTCAACTGGGTTCAAGCAGCAACCAATATGCACCCCGCTTGCCCCAACAAGAAACAAAATCATCTACAAAACAGCTTCCTCCAACGGACCCAATTCTGGGTCCGGAAAACCTTCTCAAAACCGGCTTCGCTCAAAAGGGCCTCCCTAGTTGCCCTTCCGGTCGCCATAAGCCACAAAGCTTCCTTGAAACCAAAACGTTGCACTTCTGCAACCTTGATACAACAAACTTCAAAAAATTAACCTAAACACGGTCCCAAAAATGGGACCGCCTGGCGGTCCCATTTTTGGGACCGCATGCACCGCTTAGTAAAAGAACAAAAGAAAAGCACTTTCACGGTCCCATTTTAGGGACCGTCTGGCGGTACCAAAAATGAGACTGCAAAATCGCAAAATCAACAGCAAGGCGGACCCGTGCAACGAACAAAAAATGACAACTGCGTTTAGTTAAGCAACAAGCATATAGAGTTGGAACAGAGGAGGCCCGCACATGCGAAGCCTGATTTCAATTGACTTTCCGGCCCCAAAAATGGAACCTGAAAGCGCACATGTGGGATGCAGCACGACCCAGGCAACATACAACACCACAAAAGTTTTTCCTCTTGACTAGCAGCAGCAACCCTCTCCTCTTAGACTCCTGACAGGTCTCATATGAATCACATGGCGGATCGCGGCTGGTTTGCTTTAAAAGAATTTTACTTTATTCCGACTTGAAATACGATCCGCCACGCAGGCCACGCGAAATGAGGATAATTAATCCACAGCTGGGGATCATGATGCTTGTAAGACGCTAAACGGGAAAAAACTTTCCTCCTCCTGATGTATACACCAATCCTTCGCTACTCCGCGCTACTCCGCTACTCCGTGCTATGTTGCAATTCAATTACCCAATGTAATTGACACGATATCGAAACGATGACGGAGTAAGAAAGCCTTCAATACTTCACCTTCCCACATCTTTCCCTAAGCAGATTCTTACTCCATCCCGTTTTAAATTTATACTATTAATTAACAACGGGATTGATTGAAAGATCATGATTCATCTTCTGTCCGGGCTGAAAACTTCGGTAGGAGTCTAGAGGGGGCAAGGGGGGCCAACAAGGGGCAGTAAAGTATTCAATACAATCATTCAAATGGAAGCCGGCCACCTTCGCGAAAACCCACAAACTCCGCAACAGCAAGAAACACTTCAAGCAATCACCTAAGGCTGCAAAAGGCTGATGCGCCTTCTTTTAGCAGCAAACAATCAAGCCACCAGACAAAACGAAATGATAAAAAGCTACCTTCAACTGGGTTCAAGCAGCAACCGATATGCACCCCGCTTGCCCCAACAAGAAACAAAATCATCTACAAAACAGCTTCCTCCAACGGACCCAATTCTGGGTCCGGAAAACCTTCTCAAAACCGGCTTCGCTCAAAAGGGCCTCCCTAGTACCCCATGTGGAATGGCTTGAGGGGTAGTGATTTGTAGTCTTTGGACTTCATGAACCCCTTCGTCAAGATCAATGAAGAGCAAGTGGCCATAGGAGTGTTTAGCACGTCCACTCCATGTGGGGTGCCCTTCTATCACAAGCAGAGGAGAGCCAAGTAATCCACTAGCAACTGCTTGCTCAACGTCCGCACTCGACAGGTTCGTTACAGAAAGAATATAGAGGGTTTCGGGAGGCAGCCTGCAGGGTTAGATGGATCCTGCAAGGATTTTGGAGAGGGAACGATCAAATGTGTCCATAGTTCTCTTCGACTTGTTGTTTCCGGTTTTGTTTCCATGCTTTATACATGTGGTTACATGTTTCTTTTTTGCGACTTGCAGAAGCGCTAGATTTTGGATCTTGCATCGGCTCAAGCCGCTATCCCAATCAAACAATTGGGAGAACTGCCAGTCAGCTATGAGGATGGAGGTGGCCTTCACTCCGAATCCGGTTGGAGCAGACCATTTCGATCTGTTCCTGATTCTCTCCATGAGTTACGCAGGCAATGGGTTCAAATATTGTTGCAAAATCAGTCAATTGATAAACTCCAAAAGTTTTTCAAAACGGGAGAGGCCAATCCACCATTCGATCAGCATGATCTTGAACCATTTAAGCATTTTTTGTCTATTTTTATTCAAAGCCACGGCATGACCCCTGATTGGTCGATCCGCCCTGACCAACCTATGCATTTGGCTATCATGACCTCACTTTCGAAGATCATGAACGACAAGGACACTACACTCTTTCCCATGTTATTGGAAGGGGCTCCCAGTGGTTTTGACGGCACTACTATGGGGGTACGCCCATGCGTCACCGCAAAACTGCCTGTTTTGAGGCCCTGGTTTTGGAACCTCATTTTGCTCAATCTTGCGGCCGCTTCTTGCTACTTTATTGCCTTCTTGGTTGGCGGACTTCGCTGCAACGCTTCAAGGTTGCTGCGCATGTGTTGGTCAAGTCGTGGTTTGCCGCGCCTCTTCCTTGCACCTTTCAATGCTTCGTCAGAAAAGTGAAAAATGCCCATAGAAGATAAACATTTTGTGCTGGCTCCCAATCCAACAGTTTTACTTGGTTTCTGTGCGCCTTCTAGTGTAGTTTCCGTTGCAAGCAGTTGGTGGGTTGCTGCAGCAAGTTTTGTTGTTGTCTGTTGTCTTGCAGCGATATCGCTCATGTGGCTCTTGGGCGTGTCCTGGTGGGTTAGTTAGTGGCTGGACATGGTGTTGGGGTCGCATTTGGGGTGCCTTGCGGGTTGGATCTGAAATCTCAAAGTCTTGTGATTGAAAGCTTCTCTGTCGGGAGTCGGGCGGTACTTGAGTGCTTGGAGAAGCTTTTGATGTTTCGCGACCAGGAAAAGTCGTCAACGTTTCGCTTGCTTTTCTTCGCGCGGTTTTTTGGCTGTCTGTGACATTCACAGTGTTTGGGCGGTTTTGCTGGTAATTTTGAATGAGGTAGAAGTTTGTCCACTATTTGCAGCGTTGCGTGTGTTTTGTCATACGCAACACATACGCAACATGCACGCAACATGGCGTGTTGCGCGGCCACGCAACGCTGTAATTTACGATGTTTCGCGCTTCTTCCGCTCACGGGACGTAAAAAAGGTAGAACTCCATTTGAAAGACTGGCTGTCCCGAAAATGCGCGGAAAAAGCGCGAAACATCATAAATTACAGCGTTGCGTGGCCGCGCAACACGCCATGTTGCGTGCATGTTGCGTATGTGTTGCGCATGACAAAACCCACGCAACGCTGTGAGGGGTGCAAAATTTTGAAATGTCTGTGAACATTGTCACATTTTCCCTTGGTCGACGGTTTAACAGACGGCAGAACGCCGCAACGGCAGTCTTTACCTTGTATAGTGGTGCAGCACCTTTTTCTTTTTGCGCGGATGGCAGCTTGGTTCCAGCCACGGTTTCAGCCCGATCTATGTCAATCCGATATCCTTTGCCTTCGGTGCTAACGCTACGATTCTTATTAATCGTAGCTTAGGATGGGCGCAGGAGGAGAAGAATAATTAGGATGTGCTTCATATAATCTCTGTGAGCTCCATATGTGCCAAATATGTCCAGTCAGTGATGTGCCATATCTTTGCATAGAGGTACATGTGCAAACATTCTCATTTATGCTTTCTGTCTGCCGGGGCTTTCTGTTGGAAGAGTCTTCGCATCTCAGGCTTGAAAGTAAGCCTTTGCAAGAGAGGAGAAGGCAAGGGCAAACCCTTCACCCCATAGACTCTTAGCGCTTCCCAATTTATTATCAGAAGCTTGCGGAGGAAGTTCTTTCCCTGTAGAAATAACCTTGTAATTTTAATTTGGGCGAAACCTCCTCCGTATTTTCCATTGCAAATGCCATGTGATTTTGCGATTGCTCCTCCGCAAGGGTTCACTCCAAACCTACTCCGCGCATGGTTGACAATCAGAACTAACGCGTTGGTTTGCTGTAAAACTTCCTCCGTTGATGTCCTATGAGTCAGTGGTTTTGGTTCAAGATGGTAGCGTTCCTTGGCCGTATCTTTCTCGTCCAGCTTCTTCTTCTGATTCTGTCCTGGCTTTAGGTTGCCGCGCCTTGCGCTCTCTTTTTTCCTTTGCAAATTCCGTGGGCTACTGCCTGGCTCCCCTTTGACCCCAGGTTGGCATTGTTGAGGACGCGCGTAGGAAGAGAAATCCTTGTATGCTCTGCTTCCTCCCTTACAATTCAACATTGCTTAAAAGGGGCACGGGGAACGCCAGCATCTTCGCCACGATTCTCAGAATGTCCCTATAGCGAAACTTTGTTCCTCTGTTTCACTGGCCCGCTGAGCAAATAGCTCCACTGTTGCTCCACTGTTTGAACATATGCAGTCCGCAGGTGTTGGACAAACTGGCAATTTCACATTTTGCATCTTCCAATGAAAGGATGCTTGCAGCGAACTCTGCCACCCAAGGATGCAGTAAAGTAGCAAGAAGCGGCCGCCAGATTGAGCAAAATGAGGCTCCAAAACCAGGGCCTCAAAACAGGCAGTTTTGCGGTGACGCATGGGCGTACCCCCATAGTACCGGTCAACATGAGGTCATGGTTGGCCTGTACACCCTTGACCCAGCATGGGTAGTAACAAATTATAATGTGCTTAATTTAAGACTACATATAAGGGTAGAAGTGAGAAGAAGATTGGTATGGGGGTGGCGGCGCGGGTTTTTTTAATAGACACTATAATAAACTTGTAGTTTCTAGCGTAGGATGATGTCAAAGCACATCAAGCCATGGAACCCGTTGCTGTTTGCCCGAACTCCAAACCCACATCC